>LUCH01017863.1:0-22758 GCA_013368495.1 Paragonimus heterotremus
TGGCATGCGTTCACATTAGCAACTACTTCGTCCAGATGACGTAAACTGTTATCACTGCCCAAGTATGTGATATGCGTTCACACAAGTAACTCTCCTGTCCAGTTCACTTAACCTATGATCGAAGTTGATAAGCAGAAATCGGGAGAATTCAGAATGTACACTTGGACCGTTGGGCGTAAGTTATATTGATCTCCTTCAGTTCTGGTCAAAAATGAGATGACATACTGGCAGCCATTAGTGAGGTCTGTAGCGGAAGAAACCATAGGCTAACTGTCACCGTAATCATAATCATCCATGATATGAAGATAGGACGGTTGTAGCTGAAGTGGTGGAAGTGGGAATCAATGTTTTCGTCGGAAAAATAATGAATATCAAATTTGGTTATTATCTGTCAGATAAATGAGCACTGACTCACGTACACGCAGCAAGCTATATTAAAGAATAGTCAATAAACAATAAACAAAAGGATATGCACGTTGATACAGACAGTGGGACGTGTTACCCATGTTTACACTATACCGTAGGTAGAAACAACCAGGTGAGAACGTGAACCGTTTTCCACTGAAAATAATGTAAAGGAATCAAGCTGAACATGTGATTCAGGTGAATAATTAACCAGCGACTGTGACGGCATAGCTTTAACTGAGAATTACTACGATATTTCGTGTACAATGCATGTAAACGCAACGTGGTCGAGGATTACAAATTCAATCATATCTACAATACCATACGGAAATGAGCGTTTCTGCCACAATAGCCATGTGTTCTACCACGGAAATTCCGACGGAAGCACTTGCAGGACGTAGAATCGATGAGGAAAATCAACATGATGTTTTTGTCAAAAAATGTCGACAAATTTTCCCCAACAAAAGTGCAAATGGAGACAATTTCTAAGTATAGCTGATTTTTCACACTGCAAAGAAACTATCAGACCCCATAAGATATGTATATTTCTCTCGTAATATGCGTGTTAATATTTCATGAAAAATTTGAAGTCTCTTTTCGCACCTAAATAGCCGTTTTCAACTCACTTCGGCCTTGAAGCATAATCCCAGCGAACTAAAAAATTGCTGTTATAAATATCGTAGTTTTTCCAGCTGGGAGTGTTATTTGATGTCATTCTTTCAGCAGATCACCTTGTTTCCATTTCAGCGTACATCCTGATTCCACGGAAAAGTCAACAACAGTGGTACCAAGGATTGGTGAAGCATGGTGAATTGTTCTACGTTGAAGTAGGTTATAGGCGTCTTTCACGTTTGTAGTTTTATAAAAAGCTTAGTACTTATATTCCAACAACAGTTCGATTGTAAAACTTATAATCACGCTTTTCTGCTTAATCACGTCGAAATTCGGGTAGGAGCATGTCTTTCCACGTCTATGATGTCGATTTTCATTATACTTTACCTTCATATTTCCGAAATAACGTAGAATGCGACTCTGCGTTATTTTTACACCAATCCTTGTGCCATTGAATAACTACATATTTCCTGCTTACGTCTTCGGAAGATTGAAACAAAGAAATCTCTAGGGAACCGATTTGTAAGATTATAAGTTCTGCAACATATCACAAATTTTCAACAACTTCAACAGCTACGAATTATTTTTTAACTAAAAGATGAAGGAGATATTCACGTTCTACCGATTACACGCAGCGTTAGCCAACAATTTAATACTAACCGTAACCAGTCCACCGTTAAGTTTTGCATCGTCTGCAACCATAAACCGTACAGACGCAGTTTGTGTACATCTTCGCTTGCAAGCCGTTCAATATTATTTCGAAATTTCACAGTAAAATTTTATTGCTTCCCACTTTTCGCGCGTAAAATATCGTCGTTCTTCCTGACCTTTTTTCTTTTTATAATCCGTGTTTTGCTCTTCATTAATTGTCTTCATTTGTTACTGGAAAGGTGGGAAATGCTCAAATGTTGGACGTGCATGTGCAAATCTTTTTTTGAAAGTTTCTTACCAGAACCCTGTTAGCCCGGCTTCTAAACCGGTTTCACCACCGCACCATGATGATAAGGGGTTGGTTTTTGCGGTGAATCTAAAAGTGAAATTCGTGAGAGAACTGCATTTTATACATGCCTGAATGCTTTGCTCAATTATGCTCCTAAAACAAGACAGACAAATCAGCAGTATTTAGGCCCATGTTTACAGTTTGGGAGAAGGCATTTTTCAACGAATGACGACCAGCGCACTTCGGACACACATGATTGGTCCACAGGGTGCACAGGGTTGACGGGTTGGAGCAAGGAGGAAACCAAGTCACACGAAGGGGGGTATATCAGACAGGGGAAACTAATCATGTTCCTGCGGTGTACATCAACACATATGATAGTGAAACATGTATGACAACATGTTCAGCTTCCTTGTCTATACCATATTTATACCATTTATCCTAGTTTGCGTGATTTTAAGTAGATGCTGGTCTATGTAACGTTGCTCTTAGAAATGGTTGGGAATGACGTTATTATATGGTTTTTTTCATCTTCCCTGTATATGGAAAGGCGCAAGAAAAGAGTATCATGTCCCACTCTAGCACCGAGACTCTTCAGAAGTAAATTTTATTCAATCTACTGCATTCTTTCCAGCTAGATTGAGGTCGCGTTGCGTTCATAAGAAACAATGTATGGAAACAGATGAAGTCAGGCTGCTTGCCGATCACCGAGGGGTATACCTCTCAGCCAGTCACACTGTGATGTTTAGGACGCCAAGTATCTATCGCGATGCAGAAAAATATTCCAGTCAATATGCCAATCAACAGAATCAAAGATGATGATTATCCTGTACTACAAACGCTTCGAATAGCAATTTCTCATCGCCTCCCGCAAGTGTTTGTTCTCCAAATAGTTCATGGTAGAAGTGGTTCAGAAGGAGCAGCTACCAGTGTGAACATAAACTGCATACTCAAAGGCTGATCGTCACTTAAGCCAATTGGGTAGAGCATGTATTATCGTGAATGCATGCTGGGACGTTGTTGAAATCTTAAGACAATCGGGTGGAGCAACCACTGTTGTGAACGAATACTACATGCTGAGACGTTATTCATAGATTGAGTGACTCTGGTTGAAACAGCTATTAGTTTGACTGCATACTCAGACGGTCTGCACAGCCCAAGTGAATCAAGTTGGAATAGCCGTAATGTGAATGCATGCTGTATTCTGGGTCGTTGTTGATAGCCTAGGAAAACCGGTTGGAGCAGCTAATAAGATGATCTTGTTTTGCACTTAGCTTAATGTAATCAGGTTGATGCATCTACTAGTGTGGATGCATACTGCGTTCCGAGACGTTTTTCACTGACCAGATAAACAAGACTGTTTTAACGATATCATTTTCTGGGTAAATCAGAATCATCAGCGTTTGATAAAGAATCCGAACATATTTTACTATATACAACTCTTTTGTTTATTATATAGTAGGAACAGTTGGAAGGTTGCACATGACTTTGAAGTGGTACTTGGCGAACAGTCGGGTTCTTTTATTGGCGATAACCTGAAAGTGTAATACATGTACTGTATCCAGCCTACTTGGACATGGCTGCGATATTTTCTGTTTATGGAAGTCATGAAACTTGGGAAACTTTGTAGTGGAGATCTAAAGGGTGAAAATTGGCGCGGAAAATATTGGAACCCTACTGATAGCTACCGGCAATGAAACTTAACTCTAGTGGCAGTCCTTATGCGAAAAAGTAAAGAACTGTCGTCCCACACAGTTACGGGGATTCCGGTTGCGCCACAGAATCTCGTGTAGATGAGAATTAAATGACTGTCAATTAGATCCTCATATTGTCCTCAGGTGCTTCTTGGCAAACAACCACGAGTTTTCGATGTTTTGTGTGCAGCTGACTGAATTTTCGGGACCCACATAGTTAACCGGGTGGTTAGTAGTCCAGTGCTCATAATGAGTTGTGTTATCCAGTGCACGGTAAGCCCTCTACTCGTCAGTTATAATGACGGTGTCAGGCGGTTATCGAGGGTAATAAACATGTGATTGGACTCATTCGCACACGACGTCGGATGATGAGAATCAGCGTGACGGAATCCCGTTTGTTTCTAGGCCAAATTACCACGAACGCATCCATGGTATCCATTTCGATTCCACTTACTACCCATGCCTTAATAAACTGGCTTCCCATGTGATAGTTCCGTTTCACTCAGTTCATTGTCACTGATATCAACAGTAAGCCAGGTCTCTGCGAAAGCAAACATAAAGGGTTGGGCGTCATTAACTAACTGTCTACTTCCCGGTGAGTTGTTGAACAGACTCAAACGGTTGGTATATAAGCACTCAACAGCTACCTCCTCACTTGGTTTCGCGAATAAAGGGAAAGAAGAGCGAGATGAGGAGCTTGAACAATGAGATTTGGAATTGAGGGTGTTGGTGGGGTTAGACTTCATATGTTCTGCCGAGTTGTCCTCTCCGCCCTCCGTTGAGGTAGAGGGTATGACACCCCTACCTGTTCACACGTCAACGATCCTACTTGACAATTTACCGGCAATTTTTGTGTTGCAGCTTGCGGCCTCTGTCTTTGCTAGATTCCGTTTTTGGAGATGGTGCATGGAGGCTTTCACCTACGGAAAGTTGAACTTTTTGGTCTTTTGGGGGCGTGTTTGAAAGGGGACAATATGCTCGGTATTGCGAGGCTGCCGGTGAACTTACTCAGCTCGAAGCTTCATTCCGTCTGCTGGGTAAGTCATTGGCTCGTTGAGCCACCCGTGTACGCGGTATTCTGAAAATGCTAAGGCTTTGCCTATGAACACATCTGTAAATCGTCCTCGTGGTTTTACCACTGATCTGCTGAAGCTACCGACAAAACTCAATGCTTAGACCAATTCCGTTGCGTGGGGAACTCTAAATTTGGTTCCCATTTTCTCGCTGTCATTGTCTACTCATACTTTTTTGCATTGGTGACCTGTGCATAAAAAGTTGCGTCAGATTACTGTTATACCTTATCGAAGAAAGTACTGACTCGTCACGAATTATATTAGTGGGGTTCTACAGTATATGTATCTCTGTTTTGTTGTCTGTTTTTTGAATCACTGAAGACTGTCCATTTTATATTGTATACTGCACGTTACTTTCGACAGTGGTTTGCATTAATTAGGCAGTGCTAAGATTCAGCAGATAGTGACCGAGACAGTGAGCGCTTGCGGCCCGTACGGGTGCAAAATATTCGTGACAAACGGCTTGCAGGGTTATCAGCGCTAGAAGCGGTAGCACCTCAAATTCACTGGCCTCAACGAGGACCGGAACAGGCAGTCGGCTCCTTCACCTCTCAATTTTGTCTGCATGAGGTACCGGTTCGACGACAGTTAGTGCGCCGCCTTGTATCTGACTAGTCACGCTCTCACCACGAAAAGTAAAGAGATGCAGAAAACTCTCGACTGCAAATGCGGGCTTTCCTTCACTCCGCATCTCCCCTTATTTCTTCCATGGGGATTGAGATAGACGAGTACCAACAAACTCTGTCTGAAACGCGACTGAAACAACAGACCTTGAATGAGTACATAACGCCTTATCCCTGATGCTGTAATCACCAATAAGTTAGTTACTCGGTCAACTGTATATATAGGGCAGGTTGTGACAAAGAGAAAGGAGGTGTTAATTTTGTTAAAGTCCGGTGCATTGTTTTTGAGATTACTGTCCTTTGTTTGAATATAATCGAAATGTGGCCTGAGGTTTCGTAATATTCCTCGAAAACAAGCTAAACTGTTCATCTTTATTCTTCAATTTGTCACCGTGTCTATTTCGCTTACACTTATTTAGTGTGGGCCGTGTGAATTTTTGAATGTCAAAATTATATATTTTCCCTCCACATTTTTCCACAACTAGCCTCCAAGCACCATCTCCAAAAACGGAATCTAGCAAAGACAGAGGCCGCAAGCTGCAACACAAAAATTGCCGGTAAATGGTCAAGTAGGATCGTTGACGTGTGAACAGGTAGGGGTGTCATACCCTCTACCTCAACGGAGGGCGGAGAGGACAACTCGGCAGAACATATGAAGTCTAACCCCACCAACACCCTCAATTCCAAATCTCATTGTTCAAGCTCCTCATCTCGCTCTTCTTTCCCTTTATTCGCGAAACCAAGTGAGGAGGTAGCTGTTGAGTGCTTATATACCAACCGTTTGAGTCTGTTCAACAACTCACCGGGAAGTAGACAGTTAGTTAATGACGCCCAACCCTTTATGTTTGCTTTCGCAGAGACCTGGATTACTGTTGATATCAGTGACAGTGAGCTGACTGTCTCCGGGTATTCAGTTTGCTGAATTGACTGCCCCCGCGGAAGAACTGGAGGTTCTGCGATTTTCCTCCGACAATATCTCTCGATGCGCACGGTTATCGGCGGGTTGCAGTCTTCTGACAAGTTGGACGCTCTGTGGCCCCGATTAGCATTACGCTGCCAAGACTCGCTCCCAGTGGGGAATATTTATCGTCCTCCTCCATCCGACGTTTTTGAAGACGATAGTTCTCTCGTAGACCTAGATAACTTCCTTGGGCTACAACGCCCTACTCATTCGCCTATTATGATTGACCTCAAAGAACCTAATATAAACTGGGCATCAGTTTCTCACCAGGACGGTGAAAGCGGATTTTCGACTGCCCTATCGACGCTGCTAGGACGGGGTCGTGGACGCAGCATGTCAACGCCCAAACGCAGCGTCGTCCTTGTCAGACTCCTACTCTGCTTGACCTAGTCATCAATAATGAGAGCGATAATTAAGCCAACACACTAACCTTGATGCTGACGGTTTGTTGTGAATTTACATTCATGAGGTAATGTGAACCGGCGCGGTGGCACTGGCAAGGCAACTCTCACGTCGCAGGGAGTTTAGGATTTCGGGGACGTCGAAGGTGATCTCGCTACATTCTCCGGCTAACTACCTGTCAGTCGGCTTTACTAGCCTTCCGTGCAAGATAATGGAGCGGTTAGTGAAGTGCGCCATCTTCAACCACTTCTTATCAAACCGTCCTTCTCTTTCCATTTAATATGGCTTCCTCTGAGACCGGCAATACATAACAAACTCGCTTATTTTCAAGGATAGTCTGTCGGAGGCCAAGGACAATGGCTTCATATCAGCTGCTATCATGTTTGACTTTGCCAAGGATCTTGACTTTGTTCCACACGTCCCCTGAAACACAAACTGAAAGCCTATGGTATTCAATGAAAGTTTCCTCTCTGGATTGCCTCTTTTCTTGACTACAGAACGTTCAGAGTTAAAACCGGATGGGATTTTTGGTCTCCATTCATTATTTCTGCGGGAGTTCTTCAGAGGTCAGTGCTAGGTCCCCTGTGATTTCCTACTTACAACAACGACCCTCTGGACAACATTTTCAGCAACGCCCTTCTACACACCGATGACCTAGAAGTCTGAAATTTCACTGGGCTCAGTGCATTACGAATTGATCTTGACGCGAGTAAACGTTGGTCGGAGCAAATGATAATAAATGTACGCATACGTCAGTCTGTGGCGGTTCTGACAATACCTTCGCTACTCATACTGCGTTCAGCACGGTAAACATAATGTAAACCTATCTGAAGATAGATCTGGGCATCTGCCCGTCGTCTAACTTATCCTTCGCGAATCACCATGAGATGGCGGCGAGAAGATATTTGCTGCTCTCAAGATGATTAACTGCACTTTTCTCCGTATATACTAGAAGGCGTTTCGAACACCTTGTGTCGCTCCTCAGGTATGCTAGTCAGGTCGTGTATACCGGTGTGAATAACGACATACTGGCTGTTGAGCCTGTCCGGCGCGCGGCTACTAAACTAGTCACCGGCGTAAGAAATATCGTATGCGGGTCTCGGCTTGAAATTCTTGACTTATACTCACCAGAACTTCGATACCCCTGCGGCGATTTAGTTCTCACAAACTTCTTCGTTAGAGTGGGTCTCGTTGAACAGTTCCTTATTACGGCGACTAATGACGGCCGGCGAGAAAACAGCATATTCCCTTTGATAATTATCGGTTCCACCTGTATAAAGTTGGTGAAGGACTGGAATTGTGGCTGTTGCTTTTAGACAGTACGAGCGCGAGACTTAATGTTTCAGTCCCGACTAATAGTATAACCCACATATATATATAAATTAATGCACAGCACAATAAGTCATTTCTGCCAGGCACAGATACATTAGACGAGAGATTCAAAAAGCCATTCGGAATAGAGGCCGAATATTTATTCGACGAAGTGTACGGGAATTCTCGGGCAGGGCAACAAGCTTCAGCTACACATAAGTTGGCTATGGAGGCTACAAACCGGCCGTGTAAGTACAAGCTATTCTGAAGTATGTGTGAGGTTCACTTTCGGGGCAGACAGTCACACACCACGTGGACATCCATTGGGACTACAAGCATCATGCAGACATTTTCGAAGCCTAGTTGCACACTGAAAGTATGAGTTTCGTAATTCGTTTGCACGTCATCCGCCAGGAGTGCTCTGAAACCTTTAGATCCCTGCTCTACCGTTTGAACCCATGTTTCCAGGTGTCGTTCTTTCCCGTATGTCCTGTCTGCACAAGTTGTTTTTCAGCATAACTCTTACTGGTAACCAGAACAGCGGTCCGGGTGTTACAACCGACTAATAAAAATCTACCGAATTACTGTAACTTCCTTAATCCGCATATTTAACGATCGTCAATTCTTCAGGGTCCCGACGTCGGAGTAACGTCTGTTTCCTTTTTTAGTTCCATTGGGTAGGTGAACTCGGTTTCGCGGTCAAAAATGAACCTGCTGGTCAGCCATAGGTATTTGTTTGTCTACAAACCCCTCAGCGCGTTTTACTTGAGTAATGGGTTTGCAACATTACATTATATGATAATATTATGCACAAAAGTTGCCCTCTTTATAACTGACGTGCGTGGCAATCTGTGTCTTCATGCACTTTGATTTTACCGATTGTTGAGTGTCTTTCGAAAATTGTTACCACGAATGCTAGTCGTAGACTGTGAGTTCTTTAGTTATCAGGGATAAAAATATTTCGCCCCATATTCTGCTTTCTTACCTTGGTGTCTGGTGCAGAAATTAAGACTACCAAATGTGTGTTGTTGACGATTATCTATTTGTTTTTTTAGGCCGACACTTAAAACGACCGTAGAGTACGCTATTTCCGAAATTAGGTATGGCTGCTCTTGCTTTGATCGTTCGTGTGTGTCAGTGGTCGTGGTAATATAGGAGTGTATAAATAAAGCATATATATGTATGCAATAGTGAAGAAATTGTTGGAAATATTGGTTTATGGCAATCTCAGAGTTTAAAATTCCCTTCAAATCACAATGTTGCACTCTTTCCCGTGACCCCGTTTGAATAGAGGTCTGCTACTGCTAGCTTAACAACCCACTTCAAAAGTTGCCTGTTTCTCCACACCGCCTCTCTCAGTCATTGAATCTCACTCACCTGCCTTCACATTCGTTATCTGTCAGTCATACCCTCTCCACCCTTGTGAATACGGCCTTTCTACGGGGGGCCGTGAAACTATCGCCAACTAGTCGATCTGCCCGAAGGCCGGCTATTTAGGCACGCAGACCACTCCGATCGCATACCGTCGTTCATCCTTTCCTTTCGGTTGCCTGCGCTTACAACTGCCGTGCCTTGGGACTGCTCATGGCCTGTTGAAGCCAAAAGCTTTGTTTTATCCTGCGAACGCAAAAGAATTGAGGTTTGTTTCTTATAATTGATCACAATACTTATGTCAATAGTACCATGTTTCCAGCAATTAGATTTGGTTATGATATTTGGCGTCATTAGTCAGACGTGCGTCACTCAGTGTTTGTCGGAAGAAAGTACAGTACTCATTTCTCTGTTTTGCTCAGCCGCCAACAGGATACAATGTCGTGGATTTGGCTCGTGTACTGAGGTTGTTCAGTACTCAGTTAGTTCCACACCCAACCTGGGCGGTACTCAGCTTTATGCTTCTTCGATGCATTGGAAATGTATGAGGCAGTTCGAGGTCTACGTGGAAGGTAAAGCGGCAGACGGTAATCAAGGTTTACTTTATTTTTTGTATTATTGTAAGTGGCTAGTCAAGAAAGCAATTGGCGAGTGCCTTATGCCCCCATCTACAAGTGGCCTTGAGAGTGTTCGGAAGGTACTGGGTGAGCTTTCCGATCAGACCCACCACGTCACTCGGGCATTATTGGACAGGTTATCAAACGAATCCAATGTAAGCGCCAACACTTCAGCGGCACCATGGGCCGTAGCCATTAAGATGGGGGAGCTATCTCATTGCGGTCACTGAAATGAACTACGTCGCCAATTTGAACTCGTTGGGCACTATGAAGAAAGCAGCGTGCGATTGGTTCATAACTTCAGAGTTTCTGTGGATCGAGTTTGTCGATAAACTAACCCTTGGCGGTAGATAAACAGATACTGTCAACCTGCTACAGTACTTACCATCTTAAATTCTTTGCTCACAATCTTCCAGAATGTTTGGTCGTCATGAAGGCGGGAGGCATCTGCTTCATGTGCTTTGGAGCGGGCCACCGCATCTACGACTGCTGTACGCAAATGAAGAGCAGCGTAGAACACTGCGGGGCTGGGCATCATGGACTACTCCACAGCAGCCGACACCTATCTTCTGAGTTGTTGGAAGACGCGACACTTGCTAACTGCGGATCCATTAATGCCGCACAGCGTGCATTGATCTTGGGATGATTCCCCTGACGTTTGTCGGCCGGGCAGAGAATATTGTGACCACCGTATTCTTGGACAGTGGTTCGGACACCACATTGGTGAGTCAGGGGCTAATCGATCGGCTCAATCTCACTGGAAACACGTGCGAATTGTCAGTCACTACAACCATTGGTTCACAAATGATTCTAGGAAAGAGGGCTGCTATAGAGGTTTAGGCGCTCGATGGTGAGGATGTAGACGCAGGCGAGCGCGCGTATTCTGTACCCAGTTTGCGGATGACTTCACAAGCGGATACAATTGGAGACGAAACCTGCAAACGGCCACACGTAAAGCGGCCCGTTTCGGCGAAATTCCGGATAAAAAGGGTAGCATTCTTATCGGCAACGACGTACCCGATGCAAATATGGTGCTTGATCAAGGACTAGGAGGCAGAATCCACGGGCAATCGATAGGCTATAACTACCTGGCCATCGTTCTAGGTAAAAAGTTTTTTAGTTACTGAAGTAATTTTGTGGCGTGCTTCGGTTCCTTAAGTTGTACGATTTTCTTGCCGGAAAATCTTTTTGTTTTGATCTCGCGGAGAGGTAAGCCATGAGGGTGCGGTGGGGATTAGTGTGAAAATAATGTAAAGTTGCGATTCATCTTAGTTGGGAAAATTACTGGTGAAATATAATGAAAATCGGTCTCACGGAAGTGCAAACACATGCTTTTGTTTAAATTTGAATGTGATTAAGTAGGTGAACGTGACTGTACTTCCGATGATTGAACCGTTGTTGGAGCATGAGCACTAAGCTTTTGTAAAGTCGCGAACGTAAGATATGCCAGTAAACATATGACGGCATGGGATTGGGCGCAAAACTGGACAGGTCAGTGGTATTTTTTAATTATATTCAGCATGCATAGCCGTGGATTGTTACCGCTGTTGTAAGCTTTTCCGTGGATTTCTGAAGTACTCTTTGAGACGGACGAGGTGACCTGGTGCTTGGAAGTTTACAACGGTTCCGTGCAACTTTCCTAGATTACAAGTGAAGGCAAACAGTATTCCAAGCCTAGACACATAACTGCCACGTCCATTTGTTCTACCTTACGAGTTAAGAAGATCATCGTCTCAGGTTATGTTGATTCGCGCTTTCTCCGGCTCGTGTGCAGGCATTACACTGTCAGCGGAACGGTGTAAGTCGACATCCGTTGTGGGTGGTGTGCGGGGCTTGCTTCTCATAATCACTGAGGGGGCGCGAACAATGGCTGAAGTAGATTAAACGGACGAAATTATGAATTTGAAACGTGTACCAGCCATGTGACTGAGGTTGAAACGGCTTGCCACAGGATGGACACTCGTCTATGTCCGCCATTTAAACTCGTTCAAAGTGAAAAATCTGCTGATCGGCATCATAGCGAAAGCCGTCCATACGTGCAGGGCCGCCGCGGTGTACACTTGGAATCCTGTTCCAGCTTCTTCACCCATCCCGGTTGCATACCGCCCGTAAATCAGTCAACGGGGAAGTCGTAAACAGGTAAGCCAGTCTTATCAGGACGAAAGCATCGCCATCTTGTTGCACACGGAGCTGCAATGGTCATTGTGGTTACTTGACAACCGCTTACTTTGCACCGAAATACTATCTTAAAATGGAGTCGTGGAATCCGTCTTTGGACAAGATGACTTGCGAACGCAGTCATTCTGTGAAAAATGTTCTCGACATGCAGTCTACATCGGCAACTTCACGGCGGTCGCATCCATATGCAGTTTGCATTTCATTCTCTCACACCAACCACTCGCTGTCGATCCATACTCTTTTAACGGCAACGGCCATGCTACCTCTTGGGTACGTCCTCTTCTCCAACCTTCCATTTGCATCCTCCAGCCTGCAATTCGTACGACTGCATAATTGAACAACATCGTTCGTGCACGAATGGCCCATTCGGGCTTGATGTACAGCTACTGACGCAACAAGTAATTCAGAAACATCCCATCGGTCCAGCGGACGATATACAATTCACGTTTAAACTTACGGTATACGGTGTAAGGGTGAAACTTACTCTGTATCATTGTTTACTGTAGCCAGTCGGTGGAAAAGGTAATAACTGTGAAGTGTTCGTCTTTTAACGAACATGACGGACGAGCTTTGTCCACTTATATGCTCACGTACGGACATGAAATTAAGAAAACACGATGTCGCAGCCAAACACCACGTGGACTGCTTTCGTTTGCGCAGCCATCGCATCCATGACAAACGTCTTCGTCGCAATGTGCTCACCCATCATTTTTCAAAAATTTTAAACAGCCTATACAGTGAAGCATACTTCTCACCACGAACATAACCGTACATCACGGGTCGGCCGTGTCCTCTGCCATCTGTTACCCGGATCTGATATAGCTTCCAGCTTCGAACGTATGGGAAGATCTTTAATGACGCACTTATGCCTGTTTTTCCCGTGGGTAGCATCCAAATGCACAACATACAGGAAACATCAAAGTAGTTTATTTTACGTTTGCTAGTTAAAACAGATATGCGTATATCCGTTGCCGTAATCCCGCATGTTGTACACTACACCTATCGCACTAGTCACCGACAGCATTCCATAAAAATACTCCGATATTCCGTAACCACTGTTGCACAGCAAACTTACCTGGCATTCCAGGCTTTAATTTACGGCGGATGTTTCCAACGTCAGAGGTTGTGATAAACCTTCCATAAACGTCCGCTACATACGGCTTAATATCAGCATTTAGCGTATTTTATTAGAACAGACTTCTGTAGTAGTTCAGTTCACTTACAGCGAGACCACGATTCTTAAGATGAGACTCATAAAGCAAACGACTGAGGAGGTGGTTGTGCTCCAACTCGAAAGAGCTCACAACTAAACATGTATCTCGTCGAACCACATGAAATCGTGATCTGTAACATGTTTCGCGAGAACTGGGTTGTTGAAACTAACAACGGTTAACTCACTAGATACTTTGCACACCCCTGCATGCACTTTCATGTCTTTTATACCTTGCACAACGACAATAATTTTAGGGGAACATACCACTTCACTCTATTGCACTTCAGAACCGTCTTCCACCCACGGCTCGTTCCACAAACGTAAATAACGCCTTGTCCTCCGCGCACCTCTGTGGGCACCTCCGCAACTGTAGAAAGTTGCGAAATTCACTATTCTCAAACACTGCCTCGAAAGTGGCAGAATAATCCATTTCTTACAAATAAACAATAAAGAAAACAAAATAACAAGCTAATCGAAAGATATGGAAATGAATTAAAAATTACTTTAATATTCTTGTGTTAAAATTCGCACACGAAGTCAACCACAACAGCAGCAGCCATACTATAAAAAGCAAGCCAAACCTTCTGGCTTCGTGTACCCGTTACATTCGTAAACCAACTTTGAGTGAGGTGGAGACACCGGGGGACAGCGTTCTTCTTTAGTGAGGGTTTGAACGATAGTTTTATGAAAGGAGATAACTGAAACAATCGTGAGCCGAAGGCCCAGGAAGACATGCACAGGACTTACACAATCAAAAGCAAAAGTGGTGCCAACAACACGGCAGCACGGCGCGTTACAATAGCGAATTTTGAAAACGATGTACAATAGGGTCGTTCATAACTAACTGTCAGTTAAAACAAACAGATGCGGGCCCATAACGCATATTTTGGTGATTTCAATTTCTGAACTAGATACCAAGCTAATAATTTTCCCAAACACAACAGGTGAAGAGATCATAGTCTACGACTAGAATTCAAGCAAATAATTTATATAAACGAAGAAAAGCTCGCACTCGGTAACAAGCAGACTGACATGAAATTAATGCAACTGATGGGAGGAAGATATATTATTGAGGATCTTTCTATTCACGTTATTACTCTTGAAAACAAAACGGTCGTTCATGTCCCTGTTGAGATATGTGCAATCTTCATCTCATATTTTGCTGCAGCATTTAGCGCGGACAACACCGAATAACCTGTTTTCGTTCTGTTGCAAACAACCAAAGTTCTGAGTAACGTTCTGATTAATATTAGCTTTGTCCGTTCACGATTAGCTACCGGTAAACCCTCAATCTATTCGGGACCTGGTGGCACCCCACCAGTCGTTGTCAAGCAGGGAGGTGGGGATATAGCCACCCTTTTGATTAGTTTGTTCACGCTTTCACTTTTATACAACATCTTCCATCCTCGATAGAAATAGCCAGTCATAACGCTCCGCCACAAAAGTAGTCCAAGGAAGAATGTTAGTAAATATCGTCCCATTGATCACACATCTAGCCGCTCAAGAGTGTTTGAATAAATGTGCCCACTGTTCAGTACCTAAATTTAAAATACTACAAAGAACTTTCGCAGCACGGTTACCTTAGTAAGCGCTCTTGCAGGACATGTCAGTTGGAATTCCTAAACCATATCTCGATGTTTGCCGACGCAGGAAATGCGGTAATTATCATACCCTTAGACATGCAAAAAGCGCCCGATCGTGTGCTCCATAAGTGCTAGTTGGTCAGAATGGCATCCCTTGGCGTACAAGACTTCTTGCATAGCTGGCTTTCATCATATCTTGAAGGGTGAAGCCAAACAGCCAAAATCAGAGAGCGCCACTCAGTACCAAGATCGGTGATCAGTGGGATGAATCAAGACAGTTCTGGGACCTTTGCTTTTCCTCATGTATATAAATAGTGTATGCGACGTTATTAAACGTGGCAAACCTTTTCTGTTTCCCGGCGACATTAAAATCGATCACACATTTCGATAGCCCAGCAACTTCATCATGTATCTACAAAGTATAGGACAGGACCTGGCATCATTGGAGTCGTGGTGCAGAACATGATTGATCACGTTCTCAGCGAACAAACGGAACATTGTTACATAGGTTTGTCATTTACCTGGCGGTTCCTTCTCACTAGAAGATTATGGCATTAATACAGCAATTTCCGTTTGAGATGTTCAATCTCACTCACTATCTCTGAATACCAACGCTTTGGGTTGGCAAAAACTGAAAGGTCAAAGGGCTGTATCGAAAAGAAACTCGGTCTACCCGCTGCTATGCTGACTCATCACAAAATGTGTGCCCGACCTCAGACTGGGTGTTACACTTTTATTTGCTGCCACCTAATCAAATCTGGTAGGATTGTGCTAGAAAGTCTCTAACGATAATTTACCAGAGATTTACTGGGTTACTCATCCTCATTCATCATGGGGAATGCTGCCAAGCATCTGATGTTGGTCCACTTGGGTTACGAAGACTAAAGTTGAATCTGACATTTCTGTATGAATTGACACATTCGGACGCCACTACTACAGCGTTCACCTTCAATGCAGCTCCCAATGTGTTTCAATGATTAAAGGTCCCACTTTAAAAAATCTGCTAGCCTGTAAAAAATAAGCATAGGCTTCTTTATTTTGAAATATTCCTATATTTGGAAAATACTTGGGAATAAAATCAGGGCCAGTAACGGCATTCAGCGCTTTACAAAGGGCTTAAGTAGCCACCTTACGCCATCAAACACAGTCTACTTTCGAACATCGTGTATCCTTTGATAACCTTTTTGCATGTGACCATCGGCTGCGTATAACGTGCCTACCCATCCATACCTTCAGGCTCACATTGAAAACGGTCTGCATGAAACAGTTTACTGTGTCTACGCCGTTCAATCACACTCCATCTAGCGTTAAGTGCATTTCCTATTCACGAAACCGTTAGAAAATCAACATAATCCTGTTCATGTACTTTATTGGGTACGCATTACGCAGAATGTTCGGAAATATAAAATCGGATCTTATAACAAGTTTAGCAAAATGGCCTTATATAGAGTTTAACTTAGAACGCGCACGCGGTAAAACAGGTTTGTGGTCCACATTAACATATTTCTAGCATATATATACCCATTCGTAATGACCCAAGCAGCACACGGCTGCATTTGCAGATGCTGTATGCTTTTTGTAATTTCCCAACTTTTTGTATTGTTGGTATTACCTGCACGTTGAAGTGTATGGTTTTTTATTTTGTTATTATGCATTACTTTTTCATGATTGCTTTTGCTCAAATGCCGGTAGATGGTTGTGATGTTTTCATGGTGTCGTCGGGTTATCGTGTACTATTAATCGTTCAGCGGAAAGTGAAAAATCGTCGCTCGATGTCGACTCTTTATGGACAGATGAAGGGGTTCACACAGCCGAATACTTGCCTAGGATTTGAACAGATGTCAAGGTGTGATGGAAAGAGAGGCTGTCTATAGTTGACTGAACCGAACGCTATACTCCTCGGCTTGATATGCGAGTTTTTTAGATTTACTCTAGAATGCGAATTAGTTATTCACGGAGAGCCACTCCTAGAAGTGGTGGAATCACACAATGCTGGTAGATCTGCTTTGTACTCCCACCGGTCTCCCTTATACGGTAGCAGAAAGGGAACCACTTGAAAGTAGTGATTGTAGCATGGTTTTGATGCTTTCCTGTCGGACCATTGTGTTCTCCTTTTTCCTCCATGGATGTGCGATTCTGCTGGGCACTGTTGGCTCGTTTCTACGATTTGTACGCAAAGGGAGGCGCACACGACAGGTCATTCTCCTCTTTGGAATGCGCAATGCCAACCTAACTAGAAGCAGTACTGAAGCATTCTGCTTCGACACATACTGCGTAAACCACGTTGTGTAAAGTCTGTCCTCAATTTTCTACAGTTCTCCAACGCGAATGGCTCTTCTCTCAGTCGTATCCGCTAAGTCATATTGTAGTATGCGGGCATCTAGTAATGAAGGTGTATGACCTTCAGCAACCAACTGAATTCCTGACAACATTCACCATCACCTCATCATTTCGTTTCTATATGCCATGGCCACGTTGGAGGAACGTTCCGTAAATGTTGAGCAGCCATTCAGGCATTGACCGAGAGAACGCGATCGACGAGGAATCAAACAGCTACGATGCTCAGACAAGGTGCACAATTCGCTTTCAGAAAAATGACTTCAGAGGCCGAGCTCCATTCGTGTTAACAACTAGAAGATGAGCAACACTGCGACGCTGTTGTATCCCAGTGGTCTTGAATACGGGGTACCGACTTTCGTGATCTCCCGTGCCGAATATTGTCTTGGGTGTTTAGTGTGACTTTCTCAAAGATACGTAGAAAAACGCCAGGCTGGTAAACTGACAACCGTGAAAGCCGCTGCAGGCAATGATACTTCCCAATCATATCAGTCGTTTTCGGGTTCAGTTTCTAATTCTGCTTTTGCCGGAACGACGACGAAGTAGGTGGAATTGGAGATCAGGAAGTAGGTTCATGAAGTGCGAGGCCGTAGGGGTAGACGAAAACTGAGAAGAAAGCCGGTCGTTTACCTGTTATCCATTACATACATATGTCATTGAGACATGTGTACGTATGTGTACATATATGCGTGCATGTAGGCAAACAGCCGTAAATTTGAACAGCTGCTTTCAGATTAGTATGCAGCGTACCCACTTTCACCATGGATGTGGGAAAATTGACAGTATACGACAGAAACTAACAGCGATTGCCATATGTGTATCGAACTTCGAAGTTCAGTCATGTAAAAATCCGACCCAACCTCCCAAACGTTCATCCCCGTTTAATCTACCACCCATGTTCCTGGCCGTTAATTTGATAGCACCCGGTATGTTTTTGTTTTATCGTGTCAATCAACATCTGTGCGAATAGTCAGTTGCCGGCTATTGTACTTTGTTGAGTGGTGCGTACATCTTGTTTCTGGAGCTCGGCTCGACCCCATCGTTTTTGAACCCCTTAACTACTCAGAACTCCGTTGATCTATTTGACATCAAATTGTAATTATCTGCCGGAGGCGATCCGTCGGTCGAAACTGTTGAGGTTGTCTAATTAATAACTGATAATTTGTTACGTAGTACTGTGCACTGTGAACCAATCTTATTTTGACTATTTGGGAACGTTGGTTCAATGCTACGCGTTGCCCAACGTCCTCTTGGAAGATCGTACAGTATGCAGTAAATAATAGTGCGTATTCAGAATAATGCGCATCGCTATGTTAACTATCATTATATTTCATTTCAGTTCACACATTAGGTCGCCGGAATACGTGTACCTATATTACAAGTCCGCAAGTCAGGTAAGACAACTTCATATCCAAACTATGTGCTTTTGTTTTTACAACGCATTCATATATACACTGTTATACCCAGTGTGCCACATCAACCATGAGTTTCCTGCCGAACAGTAGCTACCGCTTGTTGCGCAATAACCCCAACTTTTTGCATGCACATTTTCGTCCAACTGAACGGCAACACCATGCTACCCCGCTTCACTGACGCCCTCATTTACGACATTCGGTCCGTTGCATTGCAGATATCCTTCGAAGGTGCGCAATCCATAATGATAATAAACACCGGTGAGCGGAGGCCTGATTTTCGCCGTCGACGAAGTGCGTGCAAGGAAACCAGTGTACTGAGTCGAACAGCATTACTGAACATTTATGATGACATGTAATAAGTTTGCATGCATTTACAATGTTTCTTCACTATGGTTTGTATTCCGGCACAAGCGGATCGTCCGGTAGACTGGGGAACATTATAGATAAAATAGAGCGATAAACAGGGACAGACTGATGAAATAAAGTGGGGTAGTCGAGAAACTGGCGAAATCGGGTGCGCAGGTGAGCTTTCGCGCAGTAACATTTTTGGGGGCCAGCCCCCATAAGTTCCTTAGGGGTAATTGTGTCATGTCCTACTTTTACCCACCGCCAGCCCCTAGAAGTCTTCCGGGGGTCCCCCAGGGGACCATATGTTGTGTACTATTAGGGAATCTATTCATTCTGGTACATCTTCGTGCCACAGATAGTGGTAGCCGGTATTAACGGTTTTGCTGGCTAGCATCTGAAGTTCTTCACAGAGGACGGTGGGAACAATACCCCCCTCGTATACCTAACACAATCGCATAGAAACCTCAGTTCACACCGTCAGCTACCCACCATACCTTAAACCTTTGTGGCTAACCGCCTAACAACCCTCGGGGGTTGTAAAATATGGATTTTGGTTTAAACATTGGTCCCATATGGCAAACTGACGTCACGTGATAATCATTTCAGACGTGCTTGTTAATTGCCCATTTATCTTGAAACACTATAACAACTGAGTGTCAATATTGTGAACTTCATTTAAAGAACACAATTTTTAATATTGTATGAAGTTTTTGTTGCAAAACTTACATGTACATCATCCGTCATATCACGTGTGATCACTCTTCATCCTCCAATTTTTCACGTGAAATTGCGTCCCTTAGCTTTCGTCCACAGACGTCCATTATGAGTGGAGAACTATCGTGAAGATTAGGTGCCCAAAACCGCGTGTTGACCAAACGATTTATCAGGGGTTCAACTTTTGGACGTTTTTCAGCAACCGACCTGGTTCTGCGCTGGGGTCTGCCTAGTTGTTCGCCAGATTTTGAAACTTTTCATTCACCCTCATGCAAGTCGATTTATTTCAACATTCTTCCAATGCTTTTCATATCAAGTGATGACGAAGTTCCTTGAGAAACGCGTCTGGACGTGTTTACCGGCGTGACCGTGAAGTATTTGAAAACTCGCCCCAAGGATAACCTAGTAAACAGTAAATTAATGACACCCCATGTTTTGGACTGAATCTGTGGGACAAACGAACTATCGTCTTCTACGATGCATGCATCAAACAGTTGTAACCCACAATCCTTTCTCACTGATTACACTTTCTGTCGCAGACAGATTTCTTGTTTGTCGTGTTATTCCACCATTTGTTTTGTATCGCCTGCAATAAGCCACCAGGATCGCGCACTCGCTGGCAGGTTTCTCACAGGCGCGTTGTAAAATACACAGTATCTATGCATGGCGTCCGAACTCACATTGGAATACAGCAACATTGTAATCCATCACTTAGTAACGCCGACGTCGTCGTGAGCATGAGCATACGTCAAGCGTCTGTCTTCAGGAAGCCTTAGGGTCTACGAACCATTAAGTTGACTGGTTCAAAGAACAAGTCACTTAGTTTCATCAAATAATCAGCGAACTCCCTGGCGGTCCCACTGCATGCATTATTTTGTTACTCATTTAACGAAATCAAAATCAAAAGTGAATGCGGACTATCATTTCATACCCCTTCATAAGAGCGGTATACGTGGTAAAGCTGGAACATCCATTACCATCAGTTTACCCATGAACCCATCAATGGTTCTTCGTCCGCTGGTTCGAATTCACTGAGCTATGGCTAGTCCGGTGGGCTGTATTATTCGCACTCCAATGGCTGGAAGCTTCGGAGGTATCTTATCGTCACGCCGAGACATTCCGCCGAGTGCTGGAATAGTCACATCCGATTTTGTAACCCATCATGGCATTAAATTTACTTAATCATTCGGTTCACCTTGTAGCTTAGTAAAACCTCATCTTGCACCGAACGTGCGTGCCTGATCAGCATTTCCTATTCAGGGCGGTGGGATGATTAGAAACGTTCAAAGTGGAGTTGCCGAAAGAGTTTTAGTGACGATTACCCTGTTTTTTTGCACTGGAGCCCCAGAAACGGAACCTGTTCAGTCTGGAATACCGACGTCTTCGTGGGGACACAACAATTGTCCACAAAATTAGGCGAAAACTTACTCCCCGTTGGACTGTCCTGCTGGTTGCTAGTGGCACACCTACACTTAGGGGGGAAACCGTGGAGTTAGAATGTCAACACGGTAGAACCAATTGCGGGCACTTTTCCTTTTCCGTGCGAGCACATAAATATTGGCGTAATATTTATGAGGCAGTTGTTGCGGTGACATCCACGAAACAGGTCATAAAATTATTCGGCAGGCATCACGCTTCCGTACGGTTTTTGACCAACGGCCGTCCATATAAACTGCAAGAAACGTGTTTCGTCACCAGTACTATGTAATCCAAGGACCGCATACTGACAGATTTGAAGCTAGAGAGTCCGTGAGTGGTCGCTTTATTCCCACCGTATGTTCGCAATTGGTTCATCACTACGGTGTCAATCAAGTCACTGTTGTAGACCGATATTCTGTCCCATACATTCACGATATCACATCTAGTGTGCACGACAGGATTAGATTTTCTGGGGTCGACCTGATACGGGCTTGCAGAGTCCCTTACTTTTTTGTTATGAAGTGCGCTTCCGGAGTTAACTCCACAGATTTTCTTGGACATCGAATCGACGGTAACGGCATTCGACCTTTGCCAGAGAAAATCAATGCTGTTAGAGACTACCCACAGCCACAATCCTTAAAAAGTCTCCAACGCTTCCTAGGCATTATTGTCGTTTTATTCCACGGTGTTCGGAGCTGTTAAAACCTCTTACATACCTTTCAGATGCTAATCCCAAGCACCTCATTTTTTCTCCTGAGGCTAATTCCGTGGTATCTCTCAGTCCTGACGCGACTGACATCACGCGTCCAAAGAATCACATGTGTCACCTTCAACCTTCGCCCCCACGGAAAACCTCGCGCTAAGAACAAATCCACCGCGATCTAAGTACTTGCCCTTTCGTTTTCGTTAGCGTTGGCTTGCTCAAGTCACTTCTGCAGCCGCCATATGATATGTGGGCATTGACAGGCCAAAGGTTGCTTACGTTGATCGCGATTCATCATCGCCGTCTCGTCATTCGGACATAACACATGCAGCTGATTCCATCCAGCGTGCCCTAAATATGACCACCGACTCGCAAAACCTTTCCCAGTCTACTCAACACATGTTTGACACCAGTGATCATACTCTTGTTCCTGCTTCCCATCCCAATCATTCCAAATCACACACTCGTTTTTGGACGGAATGTAAGATAGCCCTCCACCTATGAAAACTATCACTACTGACTCACTCTCCCGTTCCTTACTTATCGAGCGTTTTCTCTTCCCCAACGTTCTAGAGGTGAGCTACGTAGAGTCTCTTAGTTTCTGTTCTGTTGTTATATACTGTTCTCCATACCTGTTATGTTCATTGTACACATAAACCACTTGTTCATTGTTTGAATGAATACACACCTCATCGTGTGCGCCTCGTTTACTGCCAGCATGTGGTCGTTGTTATCGGAAGTGAACTGTGGCGACGGTGGACTTTTGATGCGTTGGATAAACCGGATCTGTTAGAATTACTCTCTTATTCAGGAGGAGCGTTATTTTAACTTATAGCGAA
>LUCH01017864.1:0-22834 GCA_013368495.1 Paragonimus heterotremus
GTGTAGAAAACGTTACACAGTTAAGGTCTGCTCTAACTGGAACACACTGCCAAACTTTGCAGCTATGGATGAATGAAATGTTAGTTTTGAAATTTTGTTCGATCAGCACATACTTAAGAGATAACCTGCACCAGCAGTTTTTAACCATTATTCTTGCCCAGCTTTACAAGTAAATAAGCGGGAGTAGCTGACTGAATTTTGTTCATTTTGTTTCGGTGCTCCTTATTAATATGACTGGATGTCAACAGCCTCACTAACATTACCTTTCATTTAATTCTCTTCAGTTTTTCTCCGCATCTATAAATCGTCCAACACAGAGGTAGGAAACTACAAACAGAAATCTTTCTCTTTCCATTGACTACTTATGGACCTATAAACTTATAAGAAAGTGGATTTTATCTGTGCTATCAATCCATGTCACAACACGGTTTCACACTTGCAGGTGGATTACCTGAGATGCTCAATTTCTGCTTTCAATACACAAATTCATGGTGTCGTGTTCTGCTGGTCACTACAAGGTTACCATGGTATAAAAATGTGAGGGTAGTTGTAAAAATCATTTTTTCCACGAACAGATTGAATACATTCCATGGAACGTGTTCGAACATGATCGAAACAACTGTAGTGTGGATAAACGACCATACCATACTACTCCTAGTTAGTCAGGTCGTGGCACGTATTTAAGTATTGAATTAACGGGGTAGAAATACAACGTTGGGGTGTAATTTGGTATGAACTTGGTACCAGCAACCATGGCGCCTCTGGATCAGTGTTATGTACAAATGAGTGTTTTTGTTTGAAGTGGTTTCGAAGCATACACCTCTGTTTTGAGTTTCCGCATAAACAATCTGTGCCTCATACGCGTTCTTGGCTCAAAACACAACCAGACTAAACTTCTTCCATAGATTCCCCGAAGTAATCCAAGCGTGACCGTGAAGTTGTAGATACCAATCAATCAGCGTCACCTAGCGCGCTGTTAGCCTTTCTCTCAGATGGGTTATTTTGCGTTCCATTTTTCGCGAACCAACATAGACCGGACGACATTTGCACTCTGCTCGAGTACGGCCAATATAACACAAGAAGAATTTTATGTAAACACTGTCTACCGAGTCAAGCGTATACGTTAACCTAAAACCCTATCTGAGGAGCCAGATCTAATTTTAAAAATATGTCGAGAGAGTGCATATCCTGTAAACACTTCTCAATATAATCCCAAATTGGACCGTCCAGGGGTGAACATTCAGACCACGTCTGAAACGTCTGTGTTGTTTAAATTGTCTTATACAAGTAATGTGCTCTTTCGGCAGCAGCCAGAAACTACAATCGACAGACAAATAATACGCCCTGCTCCACCTCTGTGCGAATGTTTGCTACCGAACCAAAGATACTTCTGCCGTCAACGAAGAAAGTTACGTCAGTTCTTGACAGTTTTGTGTTCATTATGTTAATCAACCCAGACCTAGTTAGTAGAGGAGAACTGAAATGAAGTTGGTCATTCCATTAGAGAAACGTATACCTAAATGGTAAACGGATCTTGTGGTAGCAGACAGGGCTTTCGACTCATGACCGAATGCCTACATCGTCGATCGTTGTTCGCTTAATTCAAGGAAGGGACAGATCTGTTTAATCCACTTGCTTGGTAAGTCTGGCACATAATCAGAAATTTAGCTTGTGTAAACGAAATCAAATTAGAGTAAAGCGGAATTTGCCTTGACTTTTATCTATTTTGAACACTTAGTTCATAACTAAAGTTTTATACAATTTTCGCTTTATATGAATTGATCGTGCTGTTACATATCAGATATTGTAAGTTAGTGGCTAAGATGAATGTACGAGCTAATACCACCACACAGATGTTGTCTTCTAATTTGTGCTACCTATTAACTTTCAGCAAACTTGTGGATTAAGTTTACACAACCGACCGTACTGAACCGACGGAACATTGTTTCATTTGCTGACTGACATCTAGAGATTTATATTGTTCTATAATGAGTACCATCTGTGTCGTGCATCCCAACGAACCTGCCTAAAAAAGAGATGTTACACTAGAGTTTCGTTAAAAGTAATTCAATTGTGACTTTATCAATTAATTCGAACATGTATTTGTGTGAACTGTTTTAGCTGGCCACAGAGGGAATGGAAATTTCAGGACACGAAGGGACTTGCAAAACTTAGGGATGTTTGCGGACCACGATTAGTGTGACCATTACGTCAAACAGAATAGAGGACAGAGTCTTCGAGAAGAAATATCGCGACTAGTTATTAGGAGGCGAATCTGCTAACGAAACAGTATTCAAATCTCGGCACATCGGTTGATCGATCTGGCTATGAGTGAATTGATTTGTATGATTCTACTGAGTCAACCAGGTTGCAGTCGAGACGACGCTATCCTAACTGTAATGTGATTCATTTTAACAGCTCGACAGCTACACATGACCGTCTCGTCTAATTCATTCTGCCTCTTTTCGGCCATTTATGGTAATCATTTCGCCCTATATATTATTGAAACGTTTATCCAATAAACGGTGTTGCCATGTATTTTCTCCTTTTCGGTTTTGGGTTAGATGATTGACCGAGTAGTAAAAAGCAAGATCCAACACTAGCCTTGTAATGCTTTACTAAACAGCGTTTCGTCAGACCGAGGTCGCATGTATTGAGATGTTCCAGATATTTGTGCATTTCGTTCTGATTTGTACTCCGAAGATATCATTCCGGTACGGCGGACTTCAGTAGCAGAAACGGAAGGTGGAGTAGTTGTTACAAACCACGAACAAGAATTATTAATTACAAATAATTGGAGGTCACGAGTTACCTCAATTTGTGACAAGGAGCATCGTAGTCCATGCAATAACTACATCCCTTCTCAAGGTAAACAAACTGCGGTAACTTGGACACTAACCCGCCAGTCGGTCTACTTCATCAAAGACATAGATTGTGATTAGGCATCAAGTTAAACCAGGAGTCGTTGGAATCCTTTTCACATACAGTTCTGTCTTTATTCTAAGCACTAATGTTTCTACAGCTTTCTCTTCTATTAGGGTCAGTTTTAAGATAGGACAATATCTGTTACCTTACTGCAGTTAGTGAAAGTTTATGGGGTTCGACAATCTTGTGCGCAAATTTATCTACTCGATACACACCGATAGCTTGTTACCTAACATAGTATACATTACAACCACCGACTGAAACGACAATTCACATAACTCGTCGAAGCTCCGGATGTGTTTGCATCGTATAGTGGATTGTTTTCAATATCACACTGAAAGTTTCTGCTGTAAAACACGGAGGCGTAGCTCAATAGAAAGCGTTAAAGAGTATCTGTGCTATTACCAATATAATTTTCGGTATGAAAAGAAGTGACCAACGCCAACCGCGGTCGCTCGTTTTGTTCCAATGAGAGAAGGTCGTAATTTTGGCGGGCAATTTATTGTTGTTTAATCCCGGACTAGCTAGTCTTGTGTTGTAGGTTACATGCCATCTGATATGCAATACGATTATAAAAATCCAGACTAGTAACTCCTCCTATGAGTCTAATCATAACCCAAACCCTTTGAAACTCTGGAGACTATCGCACAACGAAACAGAGAATCCATTTTTGTCTGTTCGCCTAAGAAATATTCGAACGCTTTCTAACAAACATCAAAACGTTTCTGTCGAACTGTAATGAAGAATGCATAATGGATACACAAAAACGTTAACAGTATGACGGCTTTCTTTGTATGGCAAAGGCAGCCATCCCCAATCCCAAAAGTGTGTCAAAACAGAGCAAGAGAAAAACGTTTGTGCAATACTGTTGCATATATGAAAGGACGCGAAGGAAGTACAAATAAAAGTAGCGAAAAAATAGTACAGTAGAAGGAGAAAAACGATTTGATAAGATAACGGCAAAAAAAACAAAATTCGCATTAGATCAAATTCACCTTATACTAATCTATGGGCGTCTTTATGCTTTATCGCCGCGCTCGTTTCTCTGTCTAATATATGTTGGACGTACGTATGAATGAGCTTGAGTGAAGGTAGACTTCTGAGATCGACATGATGAATAGGTAGTTGCGGGATGGAGTGATAATCAGGCAGATAGAAAAAGTGAGATTAGTACGAAAAGGCAATGAAACAATGAATAGGGATGGGAACAAAACAACTCACTGATAAAAACACATACATGCACGGGCTGTTTAGATTGATATATCTTGAGGAGATAAGACAAACGCACATTCAAAAACAGGCAGGCTATCACCTGTACATCAGTTCCGGAACTTGAAGATAAAAAGTATTGTGTAAGCAGGGTTAGTGGTAGACGGTCGTCTGACAATGAATGACAGTAAAAGTTCAAACGAAGAGTGAGGGGACGAGGGATGGACTCTTAAATCAGTTTAAAAAAAGAACGAACGAAAAGGGAGATTTATTTGTGTTTCGGTTGTGCGCATGTCAGAGTTAGCTGTGTTTGCTTACGGGATAATTTGTGTTTAGTCAAGTAAATCCCTTGTCGGATAGATGTAGTGGCAACGCTTATACAGTGAGAAAATCTTTATGCAGGTCTGCTGTTGACATCCAAATGTATAAAACGAACAGAGATGATACACAATGATTGGTGATCGCCATCACACGAATAAGAAAATCGGACCGAACACAAACTGAGTAAAGACTAGAGCGAATTATGCCGAAACACGAACAATGTTTGCCTAGATCGATGTGATAATTGGGAAATTTAAATAAGGACATTTTCAGGGGTTGAGAGCGCGGAGTAGAGATAAGGGTTTGTTGGCCAGTTAGTTGGTTGGGAAGGGACGCAGTGAATGAATAAGAAAAGAAAACCGCCAGAATTTGATTGGGATCATATTCAAAGGGATCTGAATTGTTAGCCAGAATAACATTGCTTAGAAGGCTTTAAAAGAACGGAAGAAGCATACCCTCCCCATACATGCACAAAGTCACATTGAATGAAACAATGCACAACAGAACCATTCAGGTTGGTATCAGGTGTGTCAGGCCAGGATGAAAGACACGAGTTGCTTGAAATAAACGTGGAGTGAAACACAAATAGAGATGGTGAATGACAAATGAATGGATGGACATAATTGCCCGATCCCCTCAGTATGCGATACGCGTAAAAACGCAAAAAAAACCTGTAGAACTGTCGTTCCGCTTCTATGATCTAGGTGGGAAGGAAGAAAGGCACACGTAGTGAAGATAGACGGATTGAACGGCTGTGGAAAGTCATCTGAAGGACTGACTGTCTACCACTGAGATCCTGTTACGCTGTGGGCTATGAGGGTGTGACTAACATGGGGTGGGGAAAGGTGAGTATTGTAGCAGCCAGAAGACAGTTATGTACAAATGTGAAGTGCGGCTGCAACGAAATTGTGCTCTCGTTTTATGAATTCGCCGAAACCACGGCTCGTGGACGTGTGTGCGTGTGAAGGACTAAGATGTTACGTTATTTTCACTTAACCTTCAATTCCAAACTGTGTATACGAACAGCTGAATTTAGAAAAGCGCACGATTTGTACGGATACAGTCGAAAGTTTCAGTGTTCGTTGATTGGAGACCGAATGGATATTTTCTTAGGCACTGATGTCCGAAATATCAATGTTGTCGAACATGGTCAAAGGAGTACAGCCCAGTTCCTGAAATTTGGAGAAGAACCAGGTAAGCAATCGTACGACATGAATATTTTATTTTGAACTCATTAGTCAGTTTATATGCCGGGTCGAAGCTCATATAGAAATTAAAGATAAGATGAATATTGAACAGTTTTCAAAGTGCTACAAGATTATGCAGTGTATTCGAAGCTGGAATCCACAACCTTACGACTGAGGTAGTTGTATGTCTAGGATGTTTGAAAGATAGTGCAGAGTAGCAATATCAGTTACGTGATAATGACGGTATTTAACCCAGTCATATAGAATTATAAATTGTGAGCTGAAATTTGCATGCTCACTGTTCCGTGATCAGGCTTCATTAATGTGTGTGACTTGGTTTCGTTCACCAGAATGCTTGCCAAGACAAAACTCTGAGATTAATATATTTGGAAGTAATTAACAAACACAGTCAGAGATATTGGGATCAGTTTTAGTAAAATTCAAGTTATTGACAAGCTCGTGTGAATGTTGTTCACAAGCAGTGTCGTAAATATGAGTCTTTAGATAAGAGGAATTAACCAAGCAATATCTGAGGGCATTTAGAATCTCATAAGTGAGACTGTGTACCAGAATTATGAATAGACAACTGGATTATTGCAGACTGAATACCGTTCACTTGACCGCAACTTTCCCGTTTTCCAGTAAAACTTTCAGTAGACTGTTTTCCACAGATGTCTTTTTGATTTTAATTTTGCTGTTGTTCGAGCAGGTTCACGAGCTATTTGATAAACTGGAGCCTCACTAATCAAGAGTAGTAACGGTGAAATTTCGGATGGATTGTACTGTTAATGTTTAACCGAGAATAAATATCACTGTGATGAGCGCATAACTGATAAACGTGAGAACTGGATCCAAACTGTGAAGGTGAATACACGCTCATAATGGACGCGGACATACACGAAACCTTCAAAGTAAGACAAATGGAAAGCTAATTTTACGACACAAAAAACAATCGTATGCTAACATGGACAAATGACTTTGGTTGGTAAACTTACGTTGAACACGTTATTGTCTAGATAATGCTTACTACAAACTGGAAGTACCAAATGAAACGGGCCATACGAAGGTTAATGTACTTGGGAGTACCTTCTCAAAGGTTTATCACCATTTCGTTTGTATGTAGCACGATGCGACCGTACGTGCCCTAGCTTGAATCATATTCCTGACCTACGTAACTGGCCCTCCAAATGATCCCACTTTCTGGTCGTCAAGACCACTAAGTTCTTACTGTTTTCTATGTTAACGCTCTCGGCAACACGTTTTGTGAACTATTATCGTCAAATATACACTTACTTGCACACTCCATTCTACGACTTACATGGCAACAATCAGCAAACAGTCAGAAGTGCATGTGACACTTCGCAAGGAGCAAGTTCATTGCTGTTACTGTTTAGGTGAAAATCCACAAAACAAAATACAAAACAAAACAAAATGTTAGCTTGTTCAAACACCTCGAAGAGTTGTCCAAACTGGAAATTTCATTTGTACACTTTGAATTAAGACACTGACATCAGTTGTGTGGTTTATGAAGTCGTAATACGGCTCTTAGTAATTGAACAGAATAAGGTAAATACATGTAATCAGATCACATGTATTTCGTCTATGCTGCATACATCACCTCTCAACCAAATGCCTTGATTGAAGCATCGAAAAAACTCAATATTGTTGCTGTTCAGTAGCGTCTTCGCGAGCTAATATCGGGTTCGGCAGAATAGTTCGATACGAATTTGCATAACCATCCATCACGTGAGACACACCTAACGCTCCCCTGTGTTCATCATGTGTTTTGATAAGCCAATGGTCGGCTGGTGACATACCTGATACCAAATAGAAAACTGAATTGGCATAATTGTCATCGGGTTGCTCATGTGGCAAGATTTTCACGAACCAGGGTAGGCCGATACTACTGTGTAAGTACACCGTTGGTGTAGAACTTAAAGACAAAGCTCGCTTGAGAAAAAAAACATTCGTGATAAAAAAAATAATAGCAACTATGGTGAGTGGTTCAAATAAAACGGATAAGTCCACAGTACTTAAGTCTATGACTGCAAAAGAAAAGTTTTTTAATGACACTGAAATTCTAAAAACCACAGGATAAGCGATTACGCTTAGAAAGTTGGCCTGCTACTCCTGATTATCCACTCTGGAAGGGACCTTACTAGAGCAACGTTGTAAGCTTTTAAAATATACTATACACCTAGCTTCTGGCATCAGAGACAGATACTGTTCTCTTGTGGTTGAACGTAAATGACTAACATCTCGATCACGGAAAGGCAGTTTAAAATGCCCGCCGCTTTCTGTCGGCATCTAGTTAACCGTTGAATTAGTTGATGCATCCTTTCACTGACGATCATTCGTCACCTCTTTTATGTCTTACGCTCCATAAGTTCAGCACTATCCCAGTGTCATACAGTAGATAGCGAAGCTCCGAAAACGCCAGCAATTTCGTAGGGTTATTTACTGCTTCGAAACATCTAGTATTTTCCGCTGGAGTTTAGTCTATTAGACATGAAGTAGGTCAGTAGTACCCATCTATACGCTAGAATGGATTTCCAGTGCATGATGATCGGACGTGTAAAATCATTCAAAACTCAAGGAGCCTTGGTTAAACAACGAATACTGACACGAAGTCCCAGTGATTTGAATAGCCACACAACGAGAAAATAAAGTACCATAAATATCCATCATGGTTTGCCCTTAACCAACGTGATAAAAGCCTCAAGTTAACCGAACAGTGAAGGAATCAAACGTTCAAGAAAAGAAGACGGTTCGAAACGTGTGTGGTGATCAATATGGACGAATGGTAGACGTGAACTGGTAATATGGAAAAAAAGTATCATCAGAAGAAAGCAAACTAATATCATGAAATATCGTTTATTTCCTTGGGTTAATTAGAGGAATAGTTGGTTCATGCAATACGACGCAACACCCGAATACGCTACTTGAATCTGATAGGCTGAGTGGAAGTTGAAACAATAAATTCATTTGCTTCCCTTGGCAACGTGCTGCCGTTGTATAAACAATTAAAAATACTGTGATAGCAAGGCGAAAAATGTTAACACCATCATGGAATCAAAAGCCTCAAATAGGCCTTGAACATCAGGGGTCGGAAATCAATGAGGTCCTAAGGTAACAATGAGCGATGTTGGAATAAATGCACATTAAAGCTAATGCGGATTTCTATTTTCAACAAGAACTGTTAATGGCTACCTCGAATACATTCGTGTAACCTCCGGCCTTCATAGGCAAAACATCTGAAGTCGAAACAATTCGCTGGTTCCAAAACGAAAGGTTGTCCTGCGGTTCCCTCTCAAAGATGACAAAGTAGGCGACTTAGTAGGAATATGCCTGACAGAAACGGTTGCACGCAGTTCCAGTGCAAACCAATCATTTGTGGTCTTCTAAACTACCCAGTATTGCATCCGGTCGGTTATGACGCTAGTTTGTTTGCGTACCAAATCACTTTGTGTTTACTAATTCACATGTAGGTGGTTGAATGTTTACTTCGGGAGCAAAGGATAACATCAGTCACCTGATCAAGGTGCACTTTCCGTTGTACATCAGAAAGTAACTTGAATATAACGATGTGACGCAATCAAATCTCAAATATAAACAAATCGGAAACATCGCCGGTTGATCGAAACCTGATATTCTGTTTAATAAACCTCAAATTGAATGCGGTGTTTCGCATCCGTTACTTAACGAGGAACCAGAGATGGCATTATGTTACGGAGACGATATAAAACAAAAATAGTGTCCCCTTATGTGTATACTGAAATAATTCCAAATAATAACTGCTTTACCCTGATAAAAAAACTGTCACAGCAGTTTGTGAACTTGGATTCGTGTATTCAACTCTGTCCATCTGTTATGCAATGTCTGTATTGATTCAGTTATCACATGGCTACCATTCACTGCAGTATGTATTTCATAGGATACAACGAAATAAACTCGAAATACGCAATGCAATGAAACAATCTCGACTTCCGTTCGGAAATTTGTTACAGGAATCAGACATTTTTCGAAAAAAAATAATCACTTGTCTCACCTCATTCGGGTAGGAAATCCCTTCCATATGTTCAGTACTGCATTCATTGAGACCTAAATGAAAAAAAGCGCAAGTAAATCGTTTGAAATCGAGCCAATGATAACACTCGAAAATGTCTCGCTACTCGAATTAGACAAGTAATCAGTTTGTATTGCAAAAATGCTGCCCTTCTGCGCTTTAGGACCGAAAAGTGTCTTAACGCACATAGGTCTGAATGCGAGGACTTCATGGAAGTGTAACTGAGAATTTAACAATTTAGAAGTGGTTGCTTCAGCTACTTAATTCAACTGTGTGTGCGGATATCAAGTGCGCAAACCACTCCCCGTCCACTATATCTGCGACTTCATTGGCACCGGAAAAAAAAGCACAGTGGCCAAGAATAAACGAATTAGAATCATAACGACAAAGAACAAGACTGGATCTTGATGCAATGTGAGGACTTGCGCATTTCTGTGACCTACTGGATTAAACAGGGCGGTATGTTGATTATGTGGAAAAGTCACCCATGATAGGCAGCCCAACATGTAGAGGTCTCACAAACTAGTCTCTTGGCCCTTCAAGTTGAGGGTTGAAAGAAGTCTGGCATTGTGTTCCGGAAAAAAGTATAAGATCTAGTGCTATGCCATTCATTCCCTGTCTTTAGGCTCAAATTTTTCAGCCAAAGATTTGGTTCAAAACTTTAACCTTTATACTGTCCAGGTTTGGGAGCCACGGCAGTATCTCAGCCCACGGAACTTCACAACACGGATAATTCCACACTGTTCCGGCTGTCTCGCAGTATAAACCGCATCATATCATCTGTTGCACATACAGCAGACATGGAAGTGTTTTGTGTTGTCCACATTAGAAATGTCGGGAAGATTTATCGGTATTTAAGATGGTAACCATAAAGGGTCAATCCCTTTTAGCGTTCGCTGAGAATCTAAGTCTCGGAATCAAATATTTTTTTCATTTCCAAAAAGCATAATCTCTAAACTGTTTTTGTCGGCGACTGCGTCATTGTAAGAGATTACGGTCAACAAATAGCATCGACATTGCGCATTCTTTTAATTTCTACACTTTACAAACTGGTCAGATGGAAACAGAGACTGAAATGTCAGAGCGAGGAATCTCTATACTATATGTTGAACTTCAGTCTCACCATTTGGTTCAGCGCACATAGCGTGAGATAAGGCTCACATAACAAATGATAGTTTTTATGAGGAGGTCATAGAAAGATTATTAATTACCGCTATCAGAGACATAAACACATCGGCAGCTCACACGAAGACATAACTGCTGGACAACCAAGAACAGTAAGATAGAAAACGTAATTAGTAAAAAACAACTATTGCTGAAGGACAAGGGATGCGAAATGATGAAACTGTCATTGCGCACCCGATTATAGGTTGAACAGCTAAGGAGGAATAATGAGTGCTGAGTAAACCGATATAATTAAGACCGGTTTGTTGGATAATGAGATGTTTAAGAGAGAGCTGATTGGATGACAGAGCAGAGGTATAACCGTAGCTCGCCCAGGATACTACGGGCACTTTATCGGAAGACATCTGGCTACGAATGTTGACAAATAGTATAGAACAGATTTACCCTGATGACGGAGCTACCTAAAACCAGATTGATGCACTAAATGTATGCACAGAATGTGCGGTGCAATTCATGCCGTCACCGTACATTCACAGCAGTCTTTCTTGGGTTGTTTCAGACTGGACAAATCAGGACATTGAATATAACGCAACTTCAAGCAACGATTTGTAAGAAAAAGTAAACAAACCCAGTTCAAGGTGCATGATGTGATTGACGGTAGGCTTTGTGTACTAGAAGTAAGTCGCTTTTTGCATGGTGACAGCAGATGGGAAATCATACTTATTTAAGTAGTATGTCTATGTGTGGTACTGAACGATGTGTCGTGATTGACATTTCCATATTCTATTGTGTTCTAACAGTAAAGTGAGAGTCATCCATGAGATGTGGGAAACAAAATCGGATGTCTAATTCAAACTTTGATCACACACCAGCAATGGATACGAGCGTGTTTATACAAACGATGAGAAATCGGTAGCACACATGTTAACAGTGTTCATGGTAGTACTCGATGACAGGCAAACTGAATAAAATCAGAAGCAACACTTGAGACCTTGAACTCAGTTAACGGTCAGTATTTTCAATCCGTTTATATCAAAGGCGTAAAATGGTTTATAAATATATGACGAGATACTTTTCTAGAGGAGCTGCATCATTAGTTTCTTTGTTAGACTCAAGTGAAACTAACACTACAATAATAAAATAAATGCGTTCCACCTAGGCGAGCTTAGATCAGCGTTTCTAAAAAAAATACTGAACAGTGACAAGGACAGTGAAACATCCTTGTTGAATATTTCATCTTTGGACATTCAGTCCAATTGCACAACCCTAACTCATGTGGCGTCCGCCAGAATGCACATCACCCTAACTGTGTGTAACATTAGTAATCGTATGAATAACTGTCACAGCATTTATGCAATGCTGTAATTACGAAAGTATAGACAGATTCTCACGACCACTAATAATCGAGACCGCATGTGCAGTATAACATATACAATCCAGCAACTAGAAGTCCTTTCAAATAAAATGCACGTGAAACCGTCAGCCTGACTTTTTTGCCTGTGACAATTAGATATCAGTGCAAACAGCCGAGTTACTGTTGTCAGTGATGTCGATGATGATGACGTAAACTGAATAGAAGTCAAAGTTTTAACATATAAGTTTGAATTCTACAGACACAGTTCAGCCGCACTTAGGCAAAAGCAAAAAGTGTCTTAGTAAGTAGATGTAGCTACTAAACGACAGCAGAATTCATCAGATTCGTTATTGTTATTCTGATTGACTGTCCCGTAGTTCCGTATCGCACCGACTCTGCTTGTACGTTTCACTTCCGTGTGACACAATTATAAGGATATATTGAAACGTTTCTACAAGGTCCTCCTTTGACCTAAGACTTGTGACCGCGCCTAATCGCGCCCGGATTAACCTGAAACCTTGTCAGTAACTCCAAATTGTTCAGCTTCAATTACTGTGTTGTCGTTTTCTTGCAGTTTTTTCCTTTCATTGAAATCGAGGTATTAAGCTTGACAGCTGCTTAAACAACAATTCGAGTGAATGTTTACTTATTTTGACTTTCGTAACACCTGTCAGTAAGGAAATTTTCGAAAGATACAGTTTAAAAACAAATCATTCGCCGCAAACTGTTGCTATAGCTGTTGCTAAGTTAGTGTCGACAAGCCACGTCAGATTGCGTTGTTCACTACTAGAACGTTCAACCCACACGCCTTTGAGTGTACATTTCTTTACATTATATCAGAATAACACATTTTGATGAACGGGACAAACCTTAGTGTACAGAGTGAGAACCAACACGCACACCGACTGATGTGAAACAGTGTATAAGCATCTTCCGTACTACTAGAGTAATAGGCATTTATGGGATCTATGTTGTTCGTTGGGACCCCCTTAGTGTTGGGTAGACAGCAGGGTACGCTACCGAGACATTGGCATAATTAAATTACGCGAAAAGCTATTCTATTGAAATTTTCACTTTTAGGCTTGTACGAAATTGTTGAATTCAGAGGCATGAAGGGATATGACTACAACTTATTTGAAACGATCGTCGGAAAGTGCTAGATTCAGTCGAACATCGAACTGATTACAGTTTGTTTTGTTAAGACGGGCTGAATACAGTTGTCGAAAGATAGGGGCACACTGAGTTCAGATTATTGTATTTCTGCGTGAGTGGTCAACCTTTAGCATTTCTTATCATCATGTTATCTTTTTCGAGACATGCTTAGTCGCTGGAGCGATCAGAAGTGGGTATGCGTAAACAACGGCTTGCGACTGAGCCTTATGTCGCAGACCAGACAGCATTCTGGGCCGAAACCTTCATGTCTGAGCTGACAGACCGTAGTAATTACACGGTCACTCGTACCTCCACACACACACACACATACATGTACGCATATGGGCGCCAGTTCACGTGCAGCAGTCAAGCCACAAGCACCCACCCACGCACAGAAGCGTGCATGCGCGTAAAGTACAAACACCGCAAGCGAAGGTGCTTCACCTAGGTCAAGCTAAGATCATGTGAACAGTGAGTGCAGCTGCTTATGCTCTACTTCGGTGCATGCACGGGTTCGTGCACGCGTGCGTCCGAGCGGTTACCATCATTCTTACAGAAAAGAAACGCAGCCTTCCGCCTCGTGTTGGATTTCCATTTTCGACACAGTAGGGTTTTGCCTGGAGTGCCAAGGTTACTTTCGGTAGCCTCACTTTAGACGATTTGCGCAAACAGGGAAACGAGAGATTTCGTTCATCATTTTGACACATCATGGGTGCATGTTAGCCATAATATGCAACTTCATCAGACAGTGGTATCTCACATTACCAGCACACAAATTTCGGCTATATTAAGGGAGTGGACTGAAGGTGTGTCGCATGCATGAACACAGTGGTTTTATTTGTGCTGCCTGGTGTTTCTGGAAGTGGTTTGTCAGCAGTTGCCATAACCATGTGCTCTTGTGATCGTCAAGTAAGGTCCACACTTTTTGTTTAAACGTAGTAGCGCTCACGATAAGTTAGATACGACAACCATGTTCTGATTAACAGTTGGTATAGATCGAGCATAACGTGAACGCCGCTCAGGATGATCGTAGATTTTGGATTCAGACGGCCCCTTTCGAGAAAAGTAACAGACTGGAGTTTCACCCTTGCACGAGCTTACCAGTAACGCACAACTTTGGTGCGCTCGAGGATTTAACCGTGGGCAACGGGCTAATGAGATCTGATGCGAGTGAAACTTCGGCCAAGTGTTTTTGTTGGTAGAGGGCAGGCGAACTTTTGGTCCGGACAATAAGACCATTGTCAAATGGGATTGATGTTTCTTTTATAAATCATACTGTGATGTCCTATTAACCTGTAGAGTTTCTGGACAGTTTACATGTTTCGAAAGCAATTGCTGAGTGATTACTACGTTTGACTGTCAACTTTTTTCTCTCTGCTCAACTCACATAAAGAACAACATAAGTCCCATGAAGAATCCCCGACTCATGCCAACAGACAAAATAAGTTGACACCGTGATCACGTGACACGTTGATTATTGATGAATGTTGAACTTGAGTTGTTTGGTCTTTCTAATTTACGGTTAATCTGGTATGATTTTTCGTCTATAACTTTAGACGCGCCCATGTCCTCAGTAGTCTACTTACGCCATCTATGAGCTAGTGGTAGCTCGATTCTCGCACAGGATAATGCAAACAAAAAAGTGACAAGTAATTAGTGTACCACGAAACAGAGTGCAAAATAGTATACTTGCAGGAAGTGAATTAACCGTAGTTACAACCAATGCGCTTACTTTGGACAATCATTGTGAATGTATGGATCAGGCATACTCATTCACATTACTAATGTCCAAAGCGGATAGCGTAATTTAACATGATCAATAAGAGTGTAGATAAATCAGATGAACCTCTTAGGAATGAACAGCAGCTTTGCCCATCGTTCGCACGTTGGCACTTTTTATGCGCCGTCATTTAAATGAGAATTCTGGTCCACAAATGTACCTAATTATTTCAGTAGGTTTCTAACGCCATATCTACTTTCAATGTATGGGATAAAACCCACAGTAATCGCATGTTATTCAAATATGATGGACTGATACGACAGGAAGTTTTGGTGACCACCTGCTGAGTGGCAAGCAATTGTTTTGACCTAATTGGGACTAATCATCTCTAAACACGACAGCTAACCGAACCCAGGATATGTGAGTATCAGAATGATAATAGGTACGGCTGTCTCCTATAAATTTTCCCGTTCAAAATGTTGCATTACCATTTTCGCTCCTCTCCCCATCACTTTTTACCGACGATTTAAAATGTTCTGAGGGATTTCTCCAGCACAGATCTATCTCTCCATAGTTTTTCAAACTAAACAGACCGAAATAACTCAATGAGACATATAATGAAAACAACGGCATCACAACTGAACTTCAGCACTGCTGAAAAAGTATATACAAATAGGCATTTTAACCGAATTGCATAACTAGACGCCAATGGATCATGACAACTAGAACATATTAAAATGGTGAAAAGGAGATATATGAAACAGCCAGAACAAGCACAGTCATTCTTACTAACAAAACCATGTCGTTACTGTGTACAAACGGTTTTCATTGACATGACTTGGCTAGAAAGCTTGTCAGTGTAAGTTGTCGTACAATGTTTGGAACTTCAGTGCTATGCATCCACTTCATTATCTGCTGCTGTGTGTTAGTGTTACGTACTCAGTCTAGACGACTCTGAAGACCGTGGTGGAACAGTACTCGAGAATATTTTTGATTCATCATAAACTGAAATCCACTTACGGATAAACACTAAGTGGACAAACAAGAGTGTTATGGATATATCTCATAGAACAAAAGGGGTAGATTACGTGGGCGTAGTTATTAAAACAGTTATCTACTATCGGATTAGTGGTCACTTAGGCCAGTTACTAATAAAAACCACTCCTAACCCATTCTGGGACTATGATGGATGCTGCCAGTTTACAGGTCAACCACCAACGGGTGGTCGATCCCAACATGTTACAAAGGTGAAAACTCAGACTTTTGGTTTAGTCTGGCTAAAATCAAGTAAAAGGTTTGCTTTACTAACCCAGTTGAGCACTTTATTTTGTTCAGTTTCAGCTGTACGCAAAATACCATGCCAAGGAAAAAAGGCATGTTCATGTGACAGATGATCCATTTCAATTACGAGTGTTAGGATGAGATATTCACAAAGTGGGGACAAATAATGATACGAGATGTTTGAGGCCGAAAGGAAGTAGGCATTATTATGGGTGTTTTCTTATTCTCGTTTGCAACTCGATTGTTGGTTTAAAGGGTACGAACACCTAGATACTGATTGCTTGAGTGCATACATAGGGATTTTATGAGCTGAGCTCCTTTTGTCTCCCATTTTTATATTCAAATCAAGGGTTGCTGTTTCTTGCCAAGTTATTTTCTTTTCGGTTAAGCACCAATGTCAACCACCGATTTACTTTCACTACTATTGATAATAGCTATGTTACTCATGATAAGTGGATTGTCTGAACAGGCTGAGCCACTCAGGATCTCTGAGTAGGTAACTATGCGGGAAAGAGACCTGGTCTCTAGTTTTTGTTAACATAGATACGTGGAGCTAGTAAAAACGCTAATCAAAAACAGTTGGAAACTGACCTTCGCTTGATGCACTCATATTTATCAATAACAATAATACCTTGCAAAGCTCATCGTGATTTTTCGCTGATAGCTGTACAGTAGAAACTTATCAGTCCACTTTGTTCTTACTCACATCCATTGTGCAAAAATAAACGGGTTGATGATCATCTAAATAAAGTGCTATTTTTAATCGACAAATATTAAATCCGACTATGTGTACAGTGAGTTATGAGTGCAATGTACTTCTACAGTTCAATTCATTTCTCATTTACACCTTATAGCTTCGTTTGTATTAATCGTTTTAAGTTCTCAGAAAAACAGTCAAGCACGTCTCGATCAGTTATTTTCTAAAGCTCTACATTACTATGGACAGTGAACCACTGAATATATCCTGCCAGTTACTATTCAGAACTTAGAGGACACCGTCCGTATAGAACACCGTATGAGTGATCGTTGTCTGAGCATCGGATGTTTGGAAGCTCCGACCATGTTAAGTAAGTTGAATACTCGTATGCTGTGGTCTACAGATCAGAGTGGATGAGAACAACAGTGACTAACCATAGTTTCAGCAACTGCGGCACCTAAATTTGAATTGGATATAAACAGCAATAAGATTTCCTTTCCTTCATCCTCCTCTGAACGGATGGATCACGCCTATACATCAAATTCACGTCAATGAGGAAATTATGGATGGTCCCTCAGGATTTCGCCAACTGAGTGATAATTTGTTGATAGATCTCTGTGGATCACTACGTACGAGTCGGCGTAGTCCACGCTAGTGCTATCTCCAGGCCTCTTGAAATATGTCTATAAGACCGCAACCTGAAGCTGAGAACAAAACTGCATACCTTCAAGTACTGATCTCACCGGTTCACGGCAGTGAGACCTGCACATCTGCAATGTCCGAGCCGCTACTATCTGCAGTGTCTAAAACGCACCCTAAGAATTATGTAATCGGGCATGGTTCCGAAAACCGAGATACTTTGTTGAGCAGATGTGGACGGGATACGGCTCAGGTTCTTGCTCAACTGGTACCAACACTGGATACGGGTATTTGAGTTTAGCCGTAAGTGGTGCAGCACAGGGGGCTAGTGACGACATAGGTGTATAGGCTCTCTGTGGTTTCTGTCACTTTGACAAGATAATCCGAGAGCGGATGCAGTCAGCCGTATAAAGACACAGATCTTCGGTACTGGGTAGGTGACGCGAATAATGTGGGTCTGTCATTGAGATTCACTCAGTAGGTCACACCAGAGCACTGACGATCTTGAAGATTTGAGCAATTCACCGTCTGTAGTAAACCTCTGTTAAACGGTCTTTAAGGTGATTGTGTAAACCCCTTTTTGTACGGCCGGATGGTCACAATCAGTTTGACGCTGGTTGGGAAGGGTGTGTGCAACAACGGTTGAGTCAAGTTCCAACATCGAGGGTTGTTGGATATCATTGAGAGGTTATTCAATAATCTATACACGTTCTCCACTGTGGAGTATCATATAGTGGACGGTTCGCCCAATATAACAGGCTTGATGATATTTACACGTATTTCAATACACAAAGTGGAGTTGCTCAAAAACAGATCGTTTGTTCTTCAAGCGGACTAACTTACTCTATCCATTACTGGTGACCTTATGAGTCACTTTGATGCTATACTTGGTGAGTATATGTCTAAGATTGTTCGAATTAATCCTTTTGTACGGAATAACAATAGCTAATAGTCGACTCTTGGGGTCGTTGACTTTGATGCAGGTTACCTCTTAAATTTGTCATAATAATCGTAAACTTTCACTGTTGACAAGGCGATCATATTTTCTTCAAGTTAGGTCACCCTCGAAGCTATTTAGTAAAAAGGGAAGTGTGTAATAGTTGAAATGCAGCTAATTTCATGGTGCAAAAGAGATGTTTCCATCTAAAGGAAAGGCACCGATTGGAATGGATTTCTATTCTGTACATCCCCGTATCCAACATATCATCAGCTTTCTTACATACTCTGTAATCTGAAAAAGCTTAACTTCTGGTTCACCGATTTATGATGATTTCTAAATCAGAAGTACGGACGAAAGGCGTTTATATATTCCATAAATGTGTTATTTGGTTCTCTGTATAACATCAATAACGTACCATGGACATACATGCATCAGTTGCTGGGTGGACCAAAAAAGTAGGAAATTAAGCGGCTGTTTGAATCCTATATAAACAGGCTAGTGACAATGAGCGGGACGGATAAACCCTATTTGAGCTTGTCTGGTTGCTGATGAAGCACCCTTCTGAATGTGAAGGGGGTGAACATTAGAAGAAGTTTCGTAGCTACTATTATAACATCAGCTGGCAAACCATTCTTTTCACCTACACTGCCAATAACTTCAAAACGTCGGTGACCGATATTCAGATTTTGTTACCCATGAGATCTTGGTGAAAAACGAAGCGATCTCAACTGATCGGTTAATGAATTTCTAGTTCCTCTAAACTAATCTTTCATTACATTTCCTGTCATATGTTTTTCATCATATCCCTCATACTAAAGCGATCAGTACCGTTAAAGCGTTCTTCTAACTCTCATAATCTCCGCGCATGATTTCTTTTAATCTTTTCTCAATTACCTTAACCTTACACCATCCACGACGATGTTTGTAGACCCAATGTGTTTGTCAACTGCTTTCCCATCTACCAAATAAACCACATCAGAGAATTTTATCCCTCAGATTGATTGTGAAAGTAGTTCAGTAACTGAGTACAAGCGATTCACTGCAAGACTGACATGAATCACATCCAGTATCCGCTGACCTGAGTCACATGGTTCCCAAATGGGCCAGATTGGGCCCATATGTTCACAAGGAGCCAAACGTCTGTTAAAGCTGTGCTTGTGATGGATTAAATGTTGTGTGCAAAAGATGAACGAACAGTTGGTCTGTTCACATTTTATGCGGAGACTTCATCCCTTTTTCTTTAACCTTTCGCATTGTTCCACCTCCCTAATATCCACAACTTTAAACTAGTCCTCAATATTTTAATCAATGAATGATTATTGATCTTCGAAGCCGTACATACCTGTATCAAGCAGACATTTTCTGTTGATTTCGATTCTTGAAATCTGCGGAGAAATGTTTGAGCAGTGTGTTCGCGGTATGACCTTACATTATTCACCAGCAGCATTCGAATATTTGCTCTTATAATTTTTCGATATAAATAAGTTGATATAACTTGGATACCAGTCACATTTGATCGGATCCCCTTGATTCTCGTCTGCTTTCCGATCAGTCTCCCTTGAGTAAAAGCATTGGACTCGAGCTGCCTCCTTGTTTGAGCTCATCAATACAACCTATCCATGCCACTACTGTGACATGAAAGTAAGTCAGCGTGTACAGAACATGAACATACTGACCACTGGGTCCCCGATCTCTTATTAAGCATAAGCGAATGGTGACACCCAAACATCCGGTTTCTGACAGTTCGTCGGGTCGCTCGGTCATATCTGAAGAGGACATGGTAAGCGTAAGGTTAACTCTGATCAATAACCCTGCTATGATAGCCTCTTGATTGAAGCGAACTCGTCCATTCCGTTCAATCTCTAGTTAAGTACTTCTAGTAGAAAGAGGAAAGTTCGACAGCCGTTCTGAATAAGAGAGCTGAGAGGAAATTTGAGCGCCATTTGATTTACTCCAACCAAATCCTTCGACTACTAGTCGATAATAGATAAGTTTGTATGTTTCTGCTCGTTAGGTACGTTGAAAATCTCAACTAACAGCGTTCTTTCTCGTCAACGACTTTATAATTGGGCAAGCAAGATGAATCCTATAATATGTTTTCAACTGCCCAGTACCACTAATCATAAACACAAGGGAACATTTATTTTAGCAACGGTCTTAACAATGCTGATTCAACTAGTAGGTTGTTGAGGAGAGAAAAAGAAGCCATGGATAACGAACAACTATTCACAGAGTCTAGATCATGCTTCTTTGTATCTACCTGATGAGCTCGAACTAAGACAACGCTGAGTTAGGTGGGACAGGGTTTCCCAAAAAACGTCAAACAAAACCACGAGTACCTGAAATGGTATAAAATGCTGGACGATCTGATGGATCATACTGATATTTCCGGTTTTTAGCTATTTAAACCAGACCTTAAGCTAAAAATGGGTTGGTTACATCTTGCTGACTCGAGTAAACCTCAAACAAGTAAAATAAAGTTTGAAAACATGGTATTTATCACCTAGTTTCGTGAATGAACATAAGATCAACGAAACTAGCAAGCCACTACGAGTGAAGGACACGGGACGCAAACTTGAACATAATCGAACACCTTTGAACAAATGAGCAAAGCAGTATGAACATATTGGATCAACGGTTCAAGGTAAACAATGTGCAAGTTTAATCACATCAGAATTGCTAAAAGAGGACAACAGTGAAGACAGGATCCCCTCATAGACCAACGGTAGAACAAATACACAAATTAACCTGCGGGATTATAGGACAAATGATAAGCATCAAAATCATCTTTTACTAATCCCGCTGCTAGGAACTATACACTATAGCCTCTACGGACCGATGCCATCACTTTGTCATGGGATGGAACGTTTGAAGTCTAAATTCCAACAACTGTGCCCTACGGGAGTACTTTTCATGAATTTTCCAATTATAGTGAAGTAGAATTATCGAAAATCAAACACGCTGTAAAGAGGTCAATCGATGATTTAACATACTACCACGAACAATTGCGCATGCACTATTCAACGACACTGTTGAAATTAATGGAGGCTTACAGATCCGAATTGATTCGGTTAACAGCAAAACATAAAAAAGTACTTGATAAGACAAAAGACGGGTTGCTCATGTTGTCAATACAATAACCTATACGGTGTTATGTTGAAATGGTAACCAAAACCTGGGAGAACATATTGTCTTGCGTGTGTAACGAGGATCACAAAAAGAGATTTAGATCACGTGCGGTGATCACGTGCCACACACGATGTCAACGCAGCTCTGACGCATACGTGTGTAAGGTTTTCCTCTCTTTAGCTGTTTCTCTTTGCAGCGGAGAACCCTCATCAACTCCGACACAAGCACACACGTGCAACTGAACTGTTAGCACCAATGCTCACGCGTGCGAACACGGGACCGAGCGCGTGCGCACACGAATTTATACCATTGCACATGTGAATGTGCGTGCAGGTAAGAGCAAATAAAACTAGAGGAGATGGTCGTCAGCCTTTTTGAACACTGGAATTACTTTCGAACAACAACACGAACGAAATGTCAATGCGCAAGACATCTTACACGCTATTATTGGCCTTTTTCAAACAACACGCACGCTGGAAACACCCAAACTACCGATTCGAATGTGTGTATCAAAGCTCGTAGGTCGCTGGGACTCAAAGTCGACGTGGTAGTGATTGATAGAACAACTAGCCCATTATGCTAGAGTAGATGACATGCATCCGATATTTTCAGATGGTACAGCCATCACTTTTAATGTGTGAGCGTGCTCGCCCACTCCGGTCTAATCAGATATCGCAAGCATATAAGTCGTAGGTGAGCAGAGTCAGGTTACAATTTTTCAGCAATAAATAACTGGTAGCTCGACAAACTCGAAGACATTATAAAGGCTATGTATAGCTGGGTTGTCATCTAATACAGCCACTCTTGCTGTACGAGGTATTTTTTTTAGAGGCTGCAAGCTGAGTATCACTGTTGTGAATGGAACATGAGACGATTGTTTCAGACAATTTTAGTCTGTCTCCAAACTAGACCCCAATGAACAGGAAGGCCAATTTGATACTTAGGTTGTCCAATGGACTGTATTTGGCAAGTCACTCTGGAAGTCATTCGCTAATGTCAATATCTGTTGGCTCAAGCCCTTAGCCAACTACTGAAGTTTGCTGCCCACAGTTAGTGTTATATGACAGGCAGTTTCGTTATGAGTAGCAT
>LUCH01017865.1:0-22799 GCA_013368495.1 Paragonimus heterotremus
TTCTTCCTGACCCTAGATTGACCGATCTGGAGTCTGCGGACGACATTGTCTTACTGAGCCCCTCCGTCGAAGTAATGCAGACTATGCTGAAGAAGATGAGTGACCGGGCTGGTTTGTATGGAATGCACTTCGAACTTTCAAAGTGTGAAGTGTTGCTTCAAAACTGGGGCATTTCCACTTCTTCTTTCTTCATTGCAAGTAATCCGCTTGAAACTGTGGACGGGTTCACATATCCGGGTAGCACCATCTCGTCAGCCTGTAATATTGCCGATGAGATATCAGCGAGGAGTGCAAAAGCACGTGTTGCCTTTGCCCAAGTGCATCATCTCTGGCATCGCAAAGACGTCCGGTTGTCGCTGAAAGGAAGGGTGTATAATGCCTGTGTGCGCTCCATTTTGCTTTATGGTTCGGAAACGTGGCCTGTTCACAAGGAAGATATCAACAAACTTGCTGTGTTTGACCATCGTTGTCTCCGCCAATTGGCCCATATTAAGTGGACTGATTGCGTGAGCAGTGTGACAGTTCGCCGATGCGTATTCCGGAACGCTCGGGATGCGCGATCAATTGGTCAACTAATCACGGTATATATCTTGCGTTCGTTGGGTCATGTACTCCGTATGTCATCTGATCGTTTATCGTACGGGGCATTACATACTGAGGCCATCAACAGTTGGATAGAACCGCGTGGTGGTCAAACAACAACGTGGTCAATAAATATGAAGACCTTGACTGCTCCATTGAGGAAAGTGGGTAGGTGTCGTCTGCCTGGATGGGGTCCTCGTGATAACTCAAGCCGCTGGTTAGAGACGCTATCCGAGATGTCGATGTGTCACAGTCAGTGGCATATTTGTATCCATAACATTTCTAGTTCTTCCGCCTAGTCTTTTATTAATTTTCAAACTTCTTAGTAGCGTCTTCTTCCAGGATATTCCAAGTCACTGTTGAGGTGAACAGCAGCCCGAGCCACAGTACCTTTTCATCAGGCTCATGCCATGATGATGATGAGCAGCTGCGGTATGAATTACGTTGGAAGAACAAACCGACAACTATCTGTTCGTATCAATTAGCACATTCCAAAATGTTTTGAAATTTGAAAACTCTAGGCGCTTGTATGTATACCGACTGACGGCACCCATAATCGTCTGGAAAGTACATAATTCAAACAAGACACGGAATCAAAATCCCTGATGTATTCACGTTGATTTTTCGGAGCAACGACAAACGTACACTCCAGCTTGTTGAGGCTGTGGCTATCAAACTTCACAGTCCCCTCTGCATGTTCAGAAGTAATTTGTGTTGACGATACGACTATCCTGGTAATAGGCATTCTCATAATTTTGATTTCTAGTTTTTGTGTTCGTCTGTTCAACCCCTCAAGCAATGACTTCCGCCTTGTGGAATTCTCACTCGTTTAAAATTAGTAATCAGAATGTAATCAGTAATCAGTAGTCAGAATGCACGAAGTGTTACTCAGGAGATAAATTAAAAAGGCGGATCGATGCCGATCCAGGGAGATGTCCCCCACTGCAATCGTTCTGTGTTGAGGAAATGCGCACATAGGTTAAGTAATAAACATGATTGTTTTGAATCCGATAACGGAGAAGAACAGAAATTGTTTTGTGGTCTTCGTGAATAGCTAAACTGGAGCACAAAAGGAAACCCTAATATCTTTCCAATATGAACTTCATTACTGAGCACTAGTCATAGGCGAAAGTGGATGAGCTTTCAGGTTTGATAACTCGATCATACTTAATGTGAGGTCAATGGCGCAGTGGTCAACACGGTTCCTTCATGAAGGCATAACTAAGGTTCTAATCCCGACCGTGACAAAGAGACATACTGCCGACAGCTGTAGTAACAGCAAAACGCGAGCCTTGTGCTTCTTTTTGAAACTGGCCAACTGGAAGATCAGTCTGGATGCAAAGGCTGCGAACAAATATGAATGATGTCCAAAATGACATAACAACAATCCCCATGAAACATCATGCGTTGACTGTCAGTTTGTCTTTGCCGTACCATAAAAGTTCGATTTGCCTAACACATGTGTTTGTAGTATGTTTTTTTCTGTGTACAACTTTTTTCTTTGATATATTGGTGAACACTTTGAGCTTGCTATATACAGATGATGGTAATTGCGATATCCGTGTGAAGGGCAATCGGATTCCTCGAGTATAATCAGGTTTTCGCATAATTCTTTGATGGAAATAAGACTAAATTCCACAGTGTTAACCGGTTTCCTATAATCAATTGCGGTAGATAGGAAAATCAAAGTGCGCTAACAAAACACTGCAAGCTGCTGACAGTTCCCCCGACCAGCTTATCAATGTCTAGATGGAAGGAAACTGTAACCTTTCTCGCTCACAACAATAAGGTATGAAGGTCGAAAGAAGCTAATTTAACGATCTGCCTAATCGTCTAATTGCTACTCCCTGAAAGGCCTCAGACAAACTGTCAACAGTCGTGTAATAGTCTTTTGCTGTCATCTCGAATATGACAGAAGTGCAAGAGGCTCCTTGGAAATTCTGAAACAGAAAAGGTTCGAGTGCAAATGGGTTACCAGTGTGTTTTAGGCGCGGTAACCCAGTCTTAAAATGTGTTCTGCTCCAGATGGTTCAGTCTGTCTAAGGCCAGATATTAATTTTGAAAGTGCTTAAAAACATCCTGATGTACTGACATCAATCTGTCCAGCAGCGTTGCAGACGTTCGAGTGAGAGTTTTGTTCAGTCGACTTAATGCCGAGTCTTCGAAGACCAGTGTTCCCAAGTAGTGTGGATTTCAGACCAATCACAGTACGAATGACATGGTTTTAACATGACCTCGAAAGTCTGACGACTGCAACTGGCAAGTACGCACTTTTTGTGGGTTTCACAAAGGTATTTAATTCTATGACCTGGTGATTATTGTAGACATTGTTGAGCTAAGTTGCAGTTTACTATTACACTAATCGAACAGTTCGTTAATTAAGTTAGTGTTTTTTCGCAAGTACTAGTTTGAAGGTCCGGTTCGGTGAATCACTGGTGACTTCGATAGTCGTTGACTTGAGGCAGGATTGGTTCTTAGCCCCTTAGCCAACTAAGTCTGTTTTTTGATCACGATTCTTGCTACTGTTCCTCAAAACTTAAGGAGCGGGTTTTGGCTTGGTTACCTTATGGGTTTGAGATTGCTGGTAATACGATTTTGTGTCATTTTGTTACGTAAATCGACCAGTTGCACACCAATGTTTTAAATGGCTGCTACCCTATCCAAGCAGAGCAACGAAAAGATACGACGAATTGCCACGACAGAATTTAGAATCAGTATAGTTTTTCTCCTTTTAAGCCTTCTCCGGGTATATATACTTTACTCACATCTGAGATTCGCGTGAGAGGTGATATTGTGCATATGTCCAAACATATGCTATTTTGATGATGTTCTATTCATGAATCTGTCTCTGGACTACCAGTTGAACTGTTGACTGGTCAAGGAAAACGATGCCTATGTACGCCTTTAAAGACGATCCTGGAGAAATGACAAGCTGACGGGGGAAACCATATGAGTTATCCACACAATCATGTTGATGTATAAATTATCATTTCTGCGGTACCTCAACTACTCTAACGTTCAATGTCCAGGACGCACAATAGGTATCTCTTAATTAGAAATCGGTTCATACATCGAGGTACATCTCCGGGTTAACATTGATGGTAATGGAAAACGTCGATAATCAGGCAGTTTCGTTGGCTGAGACACGCACGTAAGGAGGCAATTGGGCGGATCCTGAAGCATGATATGCACAGCCAGCCGAGAGTAACTGAGTGAAACTCTGGTCACTGAAATCTGCATACCCGGTTGCTAATCAATAATCGTTTCACGTTGCACCAAATTCTAGGTCATGGATGGACGCTACTCTGAACCTCACAGCCAAGAACGTTGCGTTAAAATATTCCTTGAACGACGGCTATGCAGTTGTGTACTCAGGCGCACAGTATTCAATGCGAATATGAGTATTTTAGTTCTGAATAATATGACTGCGCGACACTGCGACCAGCTTGACCGCGAATTCGCTGATTACCTCAGTCTGATAGGTCACAAAAACGTCAATTGTAAGCCGCCAACGAATAGGTAGCGAACATGCTCAACTTGACGTTATATTTTTCGCCTATTCAAACTAACAACCCCACTCCAACGACCTTCTTGGTCTTAGTTTCTAAAGGATATACTAAGTACGGAGTGTGTGGGTGGAATCAAAAATGGTTCAGCACAAGCCACTTGTGGTTATGTCTATCAGTTGGCGTTATTTATCTCTGGTTAATGTGATAGATCAGTCCGAATTCAGGTGTGCCAACTATATGTATGTGTATATTTATATATGTGTACTATAATTAAGATGAGTGATATCCTGTAATTCTACAGTGTTTTTAGGGGCAGCTTGCAAACTTCTGACTCTTCCATTTTCATTCGTACCTTTAAGTTCTACTTGCTGCAATCACATCTGTACAAATTTGGTGATTTAGCGAACGCCACTGCCCTACAGGATACAATGTAGTAGGTGTGGGTCATCAGACAATATGTGTGGTACTTGACCATATGTCAACAAACGTTATGTGGTGTACAGTAGGAAAAACAAGTGCTTTTTGGATCATCTTTACTCGCACCTTCTTCAAACATATTCGCCTTTGATCGTCCGCAATCTACATTCTTCAAAGGTACAAACAACCAAATCAATAAACAGTCACTTTGTGGGTGGTGTTTGATTTTATAATGCGTTACGTGCTTGGTCGTTAACAGGTGAGTGTTTACAGTATAGCTGCTGACCTTAGATAACACACTTACCATACCTTGGACAATTCACTTGAAGTTTTGTTTGTATGACCACTCATTTCAGGATGACGCGCGTAGTGAGCACACGGACGCACTGGATGTTAAGTTAATTTTTGCTTTTCCGGTCAGTGAGCATACATTCATTCTCGTAGACTCTACTTTCTGGGAATTTCATGACGCGGGTAAAGCTGGTGTCCTAATTGTCCTGACGGGCTTGTGGGTTTCGCTTAACGGTGTTGATTAGGAAAGTGTTTGTCCCGGTCGATTTGACCACCCTGTCTATCCGATGACCATCTGGTTAACTGAACACATGATATTACCCATGAAGCGCACGTGACAAAGCGTATGTTACTCTGATCGACTGATATTTAGTCCACAGAGAAGAATTCATGCGGTGGACACAGTAGGGTGGAGCATTCATTCAGGTCACTGCCACTTACCTATCTTCCGAAAAAACTAACCTCAAATTGAAGTTAAATATAACTTCCATTAGTTATGAGCAGTGATTGAATAATGAAGAACGAGATGCCCTTCAGGATTCTAAGTTATGAATCACCAAAAAATGACAGATGTCATTTTTAAAAAAAGTATGGAATGAGTACTTTGTTACTGAGATTACCAGATTAAGCCGTCATGTTGATGTCATATTATGTGGGATTGAGACTGAGAGGTCAGGGACGTTGGAGAGAATGGAAATGAGTCTTTCTCGTTATAGGAAACATGCTCCTTTGCCGTCAGGAAACAGTTCCGGAGACCCAAATTTTCAATTGCTCAGAAACAGTTTCAGTTGATGGTCCAAGTCGCTCCAACGTATTAGCTGAGGTAATCGTTCACTAAGTGATCAGAACTTTCGCTTCTTTAAGACCGTATACGTGAAACGATGTGGCCACCACACACACACTTCGTCAGTGACTGCCAAGATTTGATCTATCAACGAGCGCTCTGTTGCACTTCTTTTCTCCAGACGTTATAATACCAATCGGTTAAAGCACCTTGAAGAAACAGCGATTTGCTTCTCGGTCTTGATATCAAACACTCTATAGTCACTCTGTAATCAACTTGGTCACGTCCTACTGATACCGGAAAGACCTAGGTAAATAACCCTCCCACTCTTTTGTTATCCCACATAACGTTCCAGTTCCGTAATTCCGTTATAGCTGAATCTCAAGGTGACCTTCACCTGCAAAAAGAGGATAAGTGAAACATCGATTTAAACAATACACGTTACTGTCTGTCTTAAAGAGTTCATTTCATGAATAATTTCACGAGTGAGAAAAACCAACAGGCTACCTAAATCAGACGATAGCCAGGTCATCAGGACAAATATAGTCACCCAAACAGTCTCTGTAGGTATCGTAAAATAAGAAAGCGCTGAGGAACTGGGTGATATACTCGGAAACGGTTGTTTTTTTGCACGTGAGCGCATTTATCCGGCCCCAACCAAGGTATCGATCTTATGATTTTTCATTAGGTGTACAACAGAAAAAGGGGAAAAGTCACCGAGGACACTACAAACAAATTTGAAATTCACGTGAAACTGGCTTGTCCACACGATTTCTCACTGGACGCACAACACAGTTTTAGATGGCTAGAATGAACGTTGATGGTGACAGAAGTGTAGATGATAATAAGGTTGAAGAAGACAGAACAATGAAAATGGTAACTAGCGAAGTGGACACTCCCTTGTATTCAACACACTTATACTATTCTTGTAGTACTGTTAAGCTCCTTCATTAGCTTGATCTTCTGGATACTCATTAGACCAAATTACACTATTCCGCCCAGTAGATTAACTTTTACAGAATATGAAACGCTATTCATTAGAGGCATCCGTTGTAGAAACAAGTCTGCCTTATTTGCAGTTTGAAATGAGAGCGGTTCTCCTAACATGGGAAAAAATTCAGTAGTTATAGTAAACAAAACACAGATCCGTTCCGCATAGATTTCAGGGCGGCTCAAAGAAATAAGCATATCCAGTAATTTATAAAAGACCCAATTGCGAAGAATTTAGACATCAGCTAGGTTCGAACCAGAGATAGAAAAAAAATGCTCAGCTGAGCTACGAAACCATACCTGTAGCCCAGAAATTTCACTTTTGGACCTAGTTATCCACGCAACCAATTCTGTCATACGGAATTCACCAAGTGATAAGGAGATTGACTGGGACAAGCTACATTTTTAGACCATTTCACGCTGAAATGCTGCATGGCTAGTCAATCCTCTTATTATTTGGTAGATTCCGTATGACACACTCAGTTAGGTGAATAACTAGGTTCAAAATTGACATTTCTGGGCTATCGGTGTGGCTTCTTAGCTGATGCTGACAGGACGTTTGCCGCATCTGGGCATGTTGTTTCCATCGCTGGTTCGAATCCAGCCGAAGTCCAAAGTTTTCGCAATTGAGTTCTTCCTAAGTTATTGAATCCACCAAATTACTCTTCAGTAGTATCCAGTAGTGATCAGTATTCGCACGTCACCTTAACAGACAAATTGATGATTTACGACTGACACAGGAACTTCACATAGGGCCTGTTCAACGGTAGTTTTGTGTCCTGGAGAACGTCAAACCAAGACCGATGAAGTGGTCGGTGGGGCGTGGGATAGCTGTGTTTCAATGCTTGTTTCTTGTCAAGGTAAGTGTGCGAAGGTCATCAGAGATTTCGTTTTGAAATCAGTGCATCCGGGACTATCGACTGGACCGTTGCCCTTGCAGAATTAACTAAAGACCCTTTTTAACATAAGAAATCAAACTAAGCAGGCCTATTTTTGGGGGATTTTTAAGCAACAATTGACTGCACTGTGTTGTTTAAAAGTTTAATGTCCTTCGTCATACGGCTCCACTAAGCTAATTTCTGCACCTAGAGGAGCAGTGATTAGTCGAATGTTCCAGTATTGAAATATTCGTTTTCTTTCTCTGGAAATTAGCAGTCTATCCTAATTCCAGCTCGCATGTCACCATATGGTTTTACGACAACATATATTGGACAGTAAACTCCGACCAGTTCACCGTTCTTAGACATTTAGTCTGAGCGACATACATAACCGTATGTTATTTTCTCAGTTAACCTTGGAATACGATCACTATTAATCGGATGATGTTTGTATACTAATCACAGCAAACTGCACACCAAAGGCGATCGGGTCTAACCTTATTTTTAGTGCGTCAGTAGCGGTTTACTGCACCCAAAACGACCTGTTGAGACTCAGGTCTAAAGTATGAGCATGTGCATAATTCGACCAAATAATTCTGACTTACTCAAGTATGACCCTCGTATTGATCGAATTCCATCGGATGAAATTATCACTCTCCATGGAAGAGGCATTCCTATAGAAAAACTCTCTTGTTCTCTCTCAAAGGTGTTTTTGTTGAGAGAGGTAATTTGTCAAACTTCAGTCACTTGGAACAAGTAATATTATTAGCTTAAGCCAAAAAAGTGCTTGGCACTGAGTAGTGGTGTGTACATATTTGCAAGTCGCAATCGGCATGTATCAGTAATGTTACAAACGTCCGGTATGCGAGTCGAAATAAGTTATTTTAGCTTGCACGCGCAAAATATGCACTATGCTAGCATATGCTCAACCTGATTCGACATATAGCCCTTCAACAACGCTATACCATCACGTAATAGTTAACTGATATTTTTGACGGATCGGGTCATGTGATGCGCATTTCAAGTTATGACGATACATATTTATTTGATTCCAGTTTACTTGTAGCGCACTAATGGTGATACACCTACGACAAACCGGTCGATATGTGATCGCTTCATCCATTATGCACTAATAATTACTGGTTGGGAAACCCACTAGGTGTAATGAGCCCATGTTAACTCCGAAGCTTGGTACTACTAGGGTGGGTCTTCGTTTGAAGATGAGATAATCTGGTGTTGATTGTATCGTCAGAGTGCCCTCAAACACCAGTAGCTCGTAAAATTAGGTTGCCGAGATATAGGCATGGTCATTCACGATGTTCTGGACTATATTTTATGTTTGTTATTATGATATTGGACGCCATTGTCAAGGGACGTTACTGACAACAAGTTTGTCACTATCATTTAGTGAGCAGGCCATAGATTAATGATTACTAACGTGAATGGCATTCAGAAGCCTACTCCAGTATTAGAGTATTGTCTTAAGAAGGGATGTATTCAACCATATTTGTTGAAAGATTCGTCCACAACGGACGTTATGAAAACAGGATGATATTACTGTAGTCAGAACTTCATATGATCTTCGTCAGTGGTACCTACACCTAACCGAACCACTCCATTTACTGATAACGAAACAGTGGCGCATGGACAAAAATCAATGTTACGCAGCCAAATATCTAGATAGAATTGCCTCATCTCTCACTCCAACTTAACGCCCGCTTATCAATGCACTGGAAAGAGCTGACTGCTCAGAAAATAACCTGACTAGTCCAGATGACGAGGTAATTCAGATAAGACACCGGTCGTCGTCAAAGCTGAAATTTCATCAGATTGTGGAAGGTCGGACAAATACTGTTCTAATGGTCTGTCGACGTTGGGTGGTGGACAGCCGGCTAGCTCATTTAGGCAAGAAATTTTAATCAATTTTATCCGGAATTAATCCATTAAAACCCAAATTTTTTATGTATAGGTTTTTCTCGATGATGCACATCATTTCGGCTGCATTATCGGACGCTTTAGCGCTGTGCGCTGTAGCGCGTGCAGGATTGACCGGACTGTATGGAAGCATATTCTGTTCATATAGTGCAAATTTGCGCAGCTTCGGTCACAGCTTCTTACCATCGTCTTACCTACTACTTAGTTCAGCTGGCTGAAAGTTCAGTATTCTTTTTTTCTCCGTGTATAACACGGCACGTGATCAGTCAGTCGCACAGACGTCAAATGAATTCAAATGATCGATAGCTAAAGGACGTTTGATCATGGTCCATCCATTCTACGCACACGCAAACCTGCACACAATTATCCGGACGTTCACTCCTGGACTAAAGTAGAATGAAACTGTCATTTTTTGGGACACGTGATTAGAACAAACGTAACACATCGCAATAATGACTAACTAATCTATTGACGTCTTCATCGTACTTGCCTATACAACAGAGTGTTATTTTAACGACTATCTGAAGGAATGTATTGCATTCCTAACTCAGTTTGCAACCTTTGTTGTGTAGTGCTACTTGGGTCAGACTTATAAATCATCATTTTTCTCATTTATTTGGTTACTGATGTCAACGACTTTACGTGTGAGGTATAACAAATTTCACATCCACTTCAGGATGAGGTTGAAATAATGTTCCAGTAAGTCATTGTGCATAACTGACTTACGATCCCATATTCTAGGCACAGTGACAATAACCAACGTTCTTCTATCTCGAGCGGTGGCTAATAACATAAACATTTGTTTAACCAACGTTAGTGTTCTTCGTGACTTTATGTGAACAAGCTTTGTGTGCACCAAATTTTAATCACACCATTATGCTGGTACCCCTTGAGTGACCCCGTTACCAACAATTTGGGTGAGCATGTCTGGTGTGGTGCAGATAAGTGGTAGATTTGGTTGGCCAGTAAGAAACATGCGATAGCCCTGAAGACTAGTGCCCCTCTCTGAAGTGCCCAAAATCAAGTCTTCTGGCATTCAATAGAACGATGCCATTGGGGTGATAGCACATAACTGAACAGACAGCTGTAGTTCATGACATAACTGACAAGGACGTCGGATATAAATGGTAAGCAGATAAATTAACGTCAGCCGAACAAAGAGAACTAATCGTCTCAGTTAGCTGAACATGGCAGTTTAACGGTATGACTTAGAATGGCGAACAAAAGTGACATAGAAAAAATGACGGACCGGTTACGATTTGAACCCAAACAACCGGAACGGGTCAACAGGTCAGCAGTCTGTGAACAGACAAGCACAACACATTTCAGACAGTCAACACATGACAGCATACAATCGTAACGCACCTTTTAGAATCAACTCTAACATTCAAATTGGAATGTTTGCATGCTCAAAATCCCATGGAAAAAGTCACCAGGTCTCGGTTGGGTGTAATGATAAGAGGAAAGTTAGTTGAACGAAACCAACGTTATTTTTCACTCCTCTGAAAGACACTATTCATTTGTTTATGAATTAGGAAAAGTTTGAATTTTCTGCTAAGTTGCATGAGATAAGAAATGCCACTAAATTTTTACTGGGCAAGTCTTTTCTTCAAACAAGCATAAACAAATTACGTTCAATAAAAAATTTGAAACTCTGGGTTTGTGAACTTTGTTTTGTCGTAGGTTTAGAAATAAAGGAATTCTTACATGATGGGCTGTTTGGTACAATAAGTGTATTTTTTTTCCTTGCATAAATTGCCGTGATCAGCACGGACTTGAAGAACATGATCATGATCAACAAATTTTATTGCATGATCTCTATTACAGTGTGTACAGTGAAACACTTGGCTGTTGTAAGGAAATTCACATGGTTTCATCGTTCAGCATTTCAAGTACCATTAGAACGAAAGGCATGGACCTCATTATAACTTACCGTAATGGTTTGGCTAACAGTCTGACGACTTTCAACCCCAATGGTAACGTATTTGCTATCATTTTAATTTTACAAATTTGGGAGAATTTTCGCCCACACTGCGCACGTATCTATACCTGTGAAGAGGTACTCCTTCCGCATATATGTCGCTCTTGAGCCTATCTACTGTGCTGGTAAACAATTTGTAAAAAGTTTTGAAAAATTTTCAAACACTGAACATTGGTTTGTTTACACAAAAAGGTGTGTCGAAGGATAAATTGTTAATTCTGACGTCTTAGTTATCTGCTTCAGTACAAATTTACAGTCAAATACTTAGACCAAAAAATTGTTGATGCTGTTTGGGGGTCCAGTTTCTGTAGCTTCATGCACAGTTTCTGATGAAGTACCTTGTCAAAGGCCTATCTAAAGTCAATGGAAACTACATTCACAGCATTGTCCTGATCCACTGCCTCTGTCCAATTCTTCTTCGCAGTAAGACTTATGAGACAAGAGTGCCCACGCTTGAAACCATGTTGGGTTGGACTAAGAAGCCAAAAACCTGACAGGTGAGTTTCGATCCCTTCTTCTACTAGCTTCTCGAGAAGTTTCATTGCAATATTTTTCAGGTTAACAGGTTTATGGTGAACAGGTATTGTCCTGTCCCCCTTTTTACCTATGGGACAGATCACCACCCCAAGTTTTTCAATGGACTCCCGAATGATCAGAGCGAACGGGCTGAATAAGACCCCCACAAGTTCGCAAAGTAGTTTTCGTCTATGACCATCCGACCTAGCGGTTTTTGTGGTGATCACCTCCTTCAGTAATTAAAGAGTTTTAGACTCAGAGGTCTCCACATCTTGCAAGATGATGTGCTCTTCGATCCTTGTTTATAGTTTCTTGAATGGAGTAGGAGGTACAAACAAATTTGGCCTCCAATGAGCAAGCCTTATTGAAATCGGAGTGAACAGCATATCTAGCTTGATACACGAGCAAACGTACTAAGGTACTCGGTCCCTAAGACGTTCCATGTACCCGAAGAAACGCTTTGGGTTACCAGAAGCATTGTCACTTGTCACTGTTTCTTATCGTAACTTGGCAGCTCTGGGAAACTGCGTGCAAGCACTTCGAGCTACTCTGTAAACCTCAAAGGTCATAGTCGAAGAAGCATAGACTTACACTCTCCAAGCACTCGCCAACTTTCGGATCGCTTTCTTACCCTCTTGGTCAATTCATGTGGGCGTTTGGATAGTCCGTTTAACTGTTGAGAGGGGTATGTAAGGTGTAGAAATAGACACACTGTGATTGTGCAGCTTCTGTTAGGTAGTTTCCATAGAGTCCTCCCTCAAAATCAGCCACGGCTGGCGAACTACGGCAGCCTTCATAGCACCAGTTTGTCCTTCAGATGTTGGGAGAACGAGATTGAGCACTGTCCTAACCCCTGGTAACACAGCACCAAAACAACACGACGACATAACCGCTTCAGCCTAGTGGATGTTGGCAAACCAAATCGCAAACAAAGTTAGTGGACGTCACGGAGACAAGATTCCCTGTTGATCCGCCATACATCTTTTTGTTTGGTCAACAAACTGCTTCAGTGATATTTGAGGAGGAAGATCCAGCAGACTACTGGCAAAGCATTTTGTTACAATCGTGCAAGGGGGAATGTCAACACACCTCTAACGCGTTGAATTTCCCTAATATCATATATTTCTTTGATGTGTGTCCATTGATGAACTACAAAACACCAGATGAATTGGAACTAGGACTTCTGTAGACAGCAGTCCTCCCGGAAGCTTGATCGCACGCAACACTAAGGCTCCTATAGGTTCCCTCGAGAGAACTCAGCGGATCGATCTTCATCAAATTAAGATCATTTCTGATGTACAGAGCAACACCATCTCGCTGTGGCTGAGGTATCCGATCACATGTGAACAGTGCATATTCTGTTAGAAACAGCTGGTTTCCTTGTATACCAGGTGATAATCACGCTCTCTTAAAGGTAAGGATTCTCGGTTGAAGGTCGTAAACTAAAGCTTGCACCTCACACATTACTGAAGACTGGAACCACGATTCCGAGCTCGGGAGCCAACAACAGTGGATTTGCTCGGGCGGAAGAGGATTGTTGCCTGACCGCCTGAAAACCCACAAACTTCAGTCCACGTTCAACTGCTGAACCTTGAGCCTTTAGGTTCTTGAGGGCCTCATTTCGATTGGGACAATCGGCAAGAGACTGGTATTCGTGGACACTTAACCCAGATCCTTTGAGTTTGTAAGCAAAGCGTAAGAGAACTTTACGTTTCTCACTGGTAGACAGGGCTACCCTCAGTAGCCCGAGTTGTAGATTTTGAGATCCCTCCAGTAAGTCACCCAAGCCTGTGAGTTTGCGAACTGTGACGCCTGGAAACGTTGGCTGTAAAATTCTGAATCAGTTGAATTCAGCCATCATACGATCCTTGGGAAGTATTTCCATAAAGTTATTTGCATTTCAAAAGATGGGACCGGAATCCATGAAAGAGTCTTCACGTCGTGATATACTTGTAGTACAGTCTTTCGTGTGCCCCTTGTTACTAAGCTCTGGAGTTATGTCGCTGAGAGCAGGCCTACTGCACTTGGCGTGGGCCCCTGCTGCGTGTTCGTTGGGGATAAAGTAGTGACCGACAACCGTGGATTACCCACCAAAGCATCAAAGTTGTTAAGCGTAATTGTCTCGGATTTCCATTTTCGTTTTCTTCCAATGACTTTGCGGGTTGGACCGTGTTGTTCGCAGAATTGATCAGTTCACCACCAGAGACTAATATTGCCGTCGGATTAACAACAGTGGTTGAGTAGCTCGGTACACTGCTAACAGTATCATCAACAAGAGAGTCGCTTAGCACAGACTATGAACCAATTGTGCCCGTGTCATCTGATGGAGTGATTGTTGGCGACAAGATATCTATATCTAAGACACAGGGGACAATGCCCTGGAGTGGACCGACCACTAAGTGTAATACTGGAACGGGCATCAGAGTTTTCGTCTGAACCGACATCTAACAGAAGATCAACCTTGTACCCAATTGCCAACAGCTGAGTTATCAATCAATCGAACCCATTCAGCTAGCAGAAGATTTGTCTGAGAATAACGCCATGGTTGACCGTCTCGGATGAATTTATGGCATAGCAGTCATAGCAGTAGAACGATATTTCACTGTCGTTCACACAGAGGCGATACTGATCGGGTTGGAGGCTTGAGTGGTGTTTGTGGTATCAAGGTGCGCACTAATCACACTGTTAAGCTCCTGAGGATTTGGTGACAGGATCACCACAACCCAGTCGACCGCAAAACGGTGAAGACACTGATACTACTTTGGCTTTGGTGCTTCTTGTTTTAGTCTCCATGATCAGGTAAGAGAAGACAAATAGGGAATACACGAAATTGAGGTAAGCCGATAACTTTGCAAGTGTTGGTTGCAGGGTCGGCCGCTTAGCGGGTATTACCAGGTAAGACACAATGGAAACACTAAAATCAACCTGAGGCCTCAGCAAGTCCGTTCAACCAATGTGGAGCTATTCCCTTGAAACCTCTGCGTTATTCCCAGTAAAAAGCTCAGTCCTTTAGAGGATCAACTGCACTTGACAATTGCAATTTAGTATTTGCTATAGTAACTAAAATTGTACGAATCCCATCACAGTACTACTGGTTTTACTGAGCTATTCATGGTATAAAAAAGATCGCATGTTTTCCACGTCAGAAGAATGGAAGAATGCCGTGACCTTCACAGAGATGGAACTGTAGAACAAACTGCAGCTCAGATGCTGTAGTAACGAAGATGGTTCTGAAAGCCTCCTTTTCTCATATGTATACTACGGTTAATGCATATAGCTGATGATGGTGTAGAGTATGGTACGTCATTAGCAAATACACTGTTTCTATGTTGGATGGCGAGCTCAGCTGACACTTTAAGCGCCCACGTGGTTTTAAGCCTTACAAACCCATCTACTGGCACTACCTCACAAGACTGTAAGTATCCTTTAATCATGTATGATTAGCATATAGCTGGCATTGACCACAGTTGCACTTCAAAGATGATCTTGATTGCAGACGTTGCTCACAAACGGATTCGCAAACAAGTCATCAAATTCATGTAGAGTTTTAATTCGGATTGCCTGCTCTCTATTGCAGATGCAGCACAATCCGTCCGACAAGCAAGCTGGATTTACAAAGGAGTTTACTTATTTATATGTACACTTCATAACATTCACCTTTCAATGACGATCCCCCACATTTAATTTACAAGGGTGACATGAATTACCTTGGAATAAAGATAACTTGATTTTGGTCGATTATGCTGCTAACAGTAATCATGCTTTAGTAGATCAGAAGCATGCATGGGATACCTATAAGATGAAGACCATAGTACAAGTAGAATTCCCCCAGTGTATCCAAAACAGGAAACTTGAGTGCAGAATATCATGTGGAGAACAATGTTACCATGAACGGTAAGAATATCAATGAGATGCATCTGACACGTGTGCCTAACAAACGCCTAGGGTGCACACAGATGACCTGAACAACATACGAGAGTCGTAAAGGCGTCCAAGCACTCTCCGTCTACAAACGACTTCGAGGCCACAAGCAGTAAATTTAAATTCCTAATTAGTGGTATAAACGTGCACGGCTAAACCGTACTATTTGTTAATAGTGAGACTACCCCGATAAGCCCAAAGTATCCTGTGAAAAGGTACAAAGAAAGGTTCGGATAGAACTTAACAAGTGTGGTTACTGTTGGCAAAAAGTTCTCATCACGTCAGTTATGTTGTGCGATTCGACTAGAATTCAATTACGTACGATCTGCTTGCAGCAGCTCAATAGTAGTGAGTAGAATGTACTAAGATAGAATATACCGTCTCGGAAAAAGAAAGTCCTTTAGAGCTCCCGTTTCGTCTGTCAAACAGCAAGACAAAATAAATGGGTTCTGTACCGATTGTGAAAAAAACAGAGATTCCATCCAATAATATAATGAGTGTTCCATCGGTATCAGCCTTTCATAAAAATGAACTTTGTAAGAATGCACACTGTTAAAAAAGTGGCGGAATCTAGACAAAACTTGCTTCTTGCTGTTGGTGGAAAGCAGTACTCGTTCGAATGTATTCCGTTTGGGTAGTCAGTTGCTTCAGTTACATCTAGGCAATTGATGCTCAGGGTTCTGAAGCATGCGTTTTTCATACGGATGTGTAGGAGTTGTACTAGATACTGGATATTAAAGACGGTCATCGGTGTGCTATGTTGAGGCGAGGAATCTCTGACTACAATCACACTAGTACTTTTTACTGCTGTTTCAAAAATGTTCGTCTCCAACTTGGAGGAGAAAAACAAAAGTGTGAATACAGGCTTCACTATTTAAACCGCTGTTTTCTAGTGGCTATTAGCGTTCTCACACAGAATCTGTAACCCCAATTTAACAACCATTTTCGTTAGTATAGTCTTGAACGCGGGCCGACAAAATTGACTATTATAAACCAATATTAGCTTCTCAGTCCGCATGTTTTCATGTCAGCACTGCTAATGATTTTGCCCATCTGTATAGTTCGAATGGTGAGTGGGCCGAGCAGCAGTACAGCTGTGCAAACCTGAATGCTTCCCGTTTATATATGCCACCCATGTAACCTAAATCCGCATATCCTGTCGTGCTATTTGTTTGTATAACTGAGAAGACCATTTAGTAGGCTAACTAGCATTGGCCGGCTGGACATAGAGACCTCACTCACACACTCCTTCGGGTTTACACCGGATACCTGGTGTGTGAGTGGAACCGCAAGCGCTGCAGCGCAAGCCACTTGGGATGATGGTATGAAGCGCAGGCGTCCTGTGGCTTCAGCCATTGTGACAGGCTAATCCGTTTAAAATACCGCCAATCCTATAATTAAGAAGATTGTTTACTTATAATTTGTATATGAAAGATCTATGCCTGTACAGGATCACTGGTGGATGACAGCAACGTTATTACATTGCAGACTATAGGAAACTGGATTATCATGTAGAGCAACCTACCAACCTCTGTGTGAGCCAAAAGCATTTGTCACTGACCTTTTTGGCTGGAGTACACTAATTATAATACACTATTTCACTAATACTTTTGGCCCTTAGTTTTTATCTGAGATAGACCAGTAACGGCTGCGAACTGCACAGCTACTGTAGATTAATAACGAGGCATTAAATACTGAATGTCAGTTTTTGTGTCCTTAAAATTTATAACCCTGACGATTGTCGGAGTGAATGACGGCTTTCAAAGTTCATACTAATGTCAGTACAAGAATTCTACAACGTCCTTAAGAATGTAGACAAGATAATACATTTCTCTCCATTTGATCCAGTATGCACTGAGTACATTTGACCATATGCTTGAGTGAAAGGTAAAATACAATTTATTTCGAGAAGCTACACATTAAAAAAAAATGACGTCAATCTTTTGCTTAACCTAATTCGGCTGTTCTCGTGAACCAAGCACTGTCTAAACGACAAAGTTTTTGTTCATCGTCAAGCCCTGGAACCCTTTTTGCATAATTTAACTAGATAATTATCCGTAGACTCATTAATTGAATTTCACCTCGAAGTTAAAATTGTTATTCAACTCACCTTGCATGATACTGTTTAATTTTTGATTTAAACGTCTGACAACCCAGTAAAGTGAAAGCTCATGCACATTTCTACATAACCCACGTCAATGTGCTGTATAAAAGTACATTTTTATTTTGAGAGTTGTAAGCAACATTCCTGTATTCACTGACATTTGAATCGCTACAATTCCGAACGATAGTTAACGATTCTACTGGTTGATCATCTACTGAGGTCAAGCATATTTTCCATCTACCGTCAACATTCCTGTTCGCCTATCTTGTGATCGCACTGGCAATACTCGCATGTTCATTCACCTGGTGAACTGTTTCTTCTGGATATGGTATACTGTTTAATGGGCAAATCACCAACTAATCCCTGCTTCCATAAACACCTAATTTCTGATGTGTAGCGTTCCGTACACGATGTTACAAACACTGGAAAGTTTACTTGTGAATCCAACATACAAGAGGAAACGGGATGATGAAAACAATCAAAGGCCGTTAATCAGACCACTTATTTTCATTTTATTTCGTTCGATCACACTGAGTATCAGCTTTTTAACGACTGTAAGTTTACAGATTATTGGATTGGATAGGTGGTAAGACTGGAGGCCAGTCTATCCTTGACTGAAATATTCCGAAATACCAGTGTGATGGTGATAACTTGTTGAGTTGTCCTACCGTTATGCAAATTTATTGTACACGCAGGATAAGTGTCTCCTTTTTACGCAAATTCAATAAGTGATACACCCTGTTTGTACACTGAGAAGCACCTACCACCTACCCATTCGAAAGGTTTCCCATCGTTTATCACCCTTGTCCAGTCGTTTACCTCCTGTCCCAAAGGTTTATCAACCGCGACTATCCGACAGTTGTTTACGCCCCTATTCCTGGCTAATAGCCCGAACTTCAGCTGTCTCCTCCGTGTGCACGTGATTCTTATCTCACGTGACTCTTACAAGCAGAAAGAACTTGCCACCGCGGCTACGGTTGCATTGTCTTGAGCTCAATACCCCGTCAAGCCCTACTTGGACCGATAGTACTGTTGTTGGTATGCCCCGATGATCTCTTCCACTATATCACATGCATAAAAAACATACGCGGCTTATAATCAAGTGGACACAACTGGCAAGAGGCACATAATCGTGGTAAATGATATCTGACGGTCAACCATGTAGCCAGTGTGTTAATATATTTGTTATGCATTTCAAAACAAAACACAATGATGATACAGCATGACTTCAGCTTCTGGGCAAAGACGATTTTTCAATTATGAAGACTGAAAAGCAACAAGCTATGTGCTATTTTCAGCTTCCTCCAGACTCTCAGAGCACTTCGCCGATTTAAGCACACTTGGTAAGCAGATAAACTTAAGCAAAAACAGGGAAGTTTATCAAACATAAAAGGGCTTTCAATAAGTCATTCGAGTTAGATTGTACAGCTTTCTAGTTGCTAAGTAGAGCTTGAAAATTCACCGGATTATATGAGTAGGACTTACTTCTTTGTAACGAGTCTGTCATGTAAGTTAAACCTAACTGGCCAACCGTTTCTCAAGTCTTTACACTTTAATATACTGAAACTCACAATAATTAGATTTGTTATAAGTGGATGAACGGAATGTTTTTGTCCAATTCGGTAATTTAAACGCAAAAGTTTTCATAAGATAAAGTTGATAAACCACCGTTCATATATTCCACCAAATCACAATTCAGTTTATAAAACCAGGTATGAGACAGAAGGAATTGAAGAAAATCAATGGAATTCAATGATTCAACAATGGGTTAATCATGGTACATGTAAACCATTTCCCATTCCGCTTTGTTGATTCGTAACCTCTTGGTAATGAACACAAACAATGAAGGCAGTGCGTGTATTGCATTGCAGTTCGGTTAGGAATAAAGCAGTTATTAGTATCGTTTGTAGCAAAGCATTCTAGAGGGAAGTTGAAGTGATACGGAATAGGTCGACTGGGGCTTTTGCTGGAATATGCTAAAACATGCAGGTTACGAATGTGTTACTTAGAGAATGCAAGTAATTATGCGAAGTCGAGAGAAATTAATTTGGTTTAATGTAATGCTCCGCCCAGCCCAAGCCCACAGTCATAAGAACCACATCACACAACAGCCACTTTTATGATTAAAAAAGCCCTACGTTAATGGAATTTCGCTTTCCTAACTTCTTTCAGTGCATTACTACTTTTCAGAGACTACCACCGTAATATTTACCTTCGGGCCTCCAGCTGTTCTTCTGGTTTGCACACGGCATTGTGAAGTTCGTGAAATCTTAGGAGTACAGTCCTTGTTCAAGTTCTCGAGAACCGTGTGGACAACCGGTGGTGGTAGCTACCTCAGGAGTGGATACCTATCGGGGATTAATACTTGGTGGACAGTTCAGTGAGCATACTATGCACTCGGCTTTGGTCAGGCTGGACACACCCCCAAACCCTATTAGACCATGTTATGCCTCGAGAGGTGGTCTAGCGTAACTAAGGGGTTGTAATCACTTTTATTCACTAAACCTGTATAAAGGAAAGAGCGAACAAGATAGTGGATTTATGGACCTAACAACGGTCGACCGATCTCCTTGAGGTCGATTTATACACCACAGATTCCACGACGATTACTGAGGCATGTTCAGATGGAACGAATGAATTGTAAGTCAGTTTATAAACAAACCAAACTGGACTATATTATGCAAACGTATTTCACATTAGGGCAGGAAATAAACATTAGCCACTAGGGTATTGACGAAACGTTTGTAAAGAGTAAAGCCTTCTACTTTAGACTCAGAAAAGTGTGAATGCTGAGAAAATCACAAATGGATGGAAGGACTGGCACATCGATGAAATACGCCGATTAAGAAGGAAAAAAGGCTTTAAGTCCACAGTGATGTGTATAAAGTGGACACAATGGCCAGTTTATGCATCTTACGCAGCCCAGTGAATATACGCGTCCACAAATATCGTTAAATAATTTAGATATAACGTGTGCGTGACAGGCAACTGATTTTTCACAACCCAACCAAGAACCACGCTAAATTCTTGCTCATACACTGAAGAAACAGCTGAAGTGCCGATTTCTTTTTAGGCAAAAACAACTGGTGTCCACTTGGGACTACGTTCAACTGCAACAGAACCTCATAAATAACCCTAGTATTCAAAAAGCAAAGATTTATTATGAAGACCTGCCGTGGCTAGTGTTTATCTGCGGTGAAAAATATGAATGTTTGAATCCCTTGAAAAAAGGTAATGGTTAGCATTTTGAAAATCTGGGTTATTCCATCTAAATTGCTCGTCATTTCGTAAGTTGTAAACAAATATTCTTTTCCCTAGTCTTTACACCTCTTTTTTGACAAATTAAAGTCAACGGGCTATTCATCGTAAGCCTGCAAACACGCATACAGCTGCCACAGTTACGGAAGTGACTGAAAGAGGTATTATAAACAATTGGTTTCACCGACCACCAACAAAGTTGTGATCAGCATTTTTGACTTAACTGTGTCCCAGCTGCACTAATCACTCAGGGGAATTGGACACGTAGTTTGATAGAGCGTCAGAATCAACACTCAGATATTCTTCTGCTGAATTACAGTATAGTTGTTACTGCAATTATGGGTTCGACTTTATGTCCGGAGTGCGTGGGGCAGTTGCAATGAAAACAAACCATTCACAGCGTAGCTATTGGTCACCTATAGCTCTTTCAATCCTTTCCATAGTCTATTTGGATGCATACAGGTTAATGGACCAATTGTGAATGGATGTTCGGTTTCATACCAGGAGAGGGGGAGGTGCCGCTGTTAAGGAAGAGGAATTATGCTCAAATTATGTAAAGTGATGAACGACTGCAACGATTTCAATCGGGCTGTGGTCGCTGTTACAGAAGACTGTTTCGGAATCTTACATGCGTGGCCAGTACTCGTGTAGCCAAATTCTTATAATTTGTTTCCGGGTGATTAACTTTGAGTTAGTGAACACAGGGAGAACAGGAGACGGTTTATCCCAACCAACTTGATGAGCGATAAATGCAGCATAAACACGATGGCTAGTGATCGTAGTGACCCAGTTATCTAGTTGATTTTCTGATAGATCTGTACAGAAATAACAGAACTTTCTAATAACATCTTAAACGCATCCTTTTTGTTAGATAGTTCTTGTTTATTTACAAGGTCTGAAATGGATTTTTAGGTTGTTCCTGGTGTAAAATACAGATTCCGAAATAAAAGTTTGATGAGTCTTGCTTTAGTACTGAAATACAGAATTAATGTCATAGACGTTACATTTCCAAATCGACTTTGTACCATCTTCTTTTATCATACTGTTTTCCTGTGCCTCACCTTGATTTAATAAATGTCGGAATGAGCAGACTTTCTTCTGTTTACTTCCAAGATTCAAAAAATATTCACTAGTCTAACAGTCGTAATCAAAGTATGTTATTAGATGTAACAGTTGGTAAGAATTGTGAGTTTCTACCAACTGGCTAGGCCGAATCGTACGGTTTTCGTTGCAACAGTCTAAAGTAGATCAGTGATGTTGTAGAGAAAAGACGTCCAGTAAAACACTATCTTCATTGTCCAACACGCTAGTTACCATGCCACACGCGCACTCGCGATTTTGAATCACAATTCCAGTCCACAACAACCCCCTGGTTTCCGCTTGCACGTCGTGTGCACTTCTACCCGCTCTAGGTGTGTGATTGACACCTTCTATCCGGGGGTTTTCCGCCTGCTATTCCTCGTCCGTTGATCTGATTTCGTTGAGCGATAGCTTGCTTGGTCGCTCGTGCTGTATTCCGTCTATCCACTGTAGGTATTTTTTCAAATTGAACATCACTCACAATTGATCGCAGCTGTCGCATTCCCATAGACTTTCCAGTCGGCCCCTTTCGAAAAGAAGCACTAGACTCGAG
>LUCH01017866.1:0-23061 GCA_013368495.1 Paragonimus heterotremus
GGCCGGAAGTTTATTTTACGTCGTCAGCAACTGCAGACTTCACTCAGACTGCATTAAGGACAACTTTCAGTCGGGAAGGAGTACCATGTGCGTTGGTCACTGGCAATGACACTCATTTCACCGCGCAAAAGTTTGAAGACTGGCTGAAGAAAGTTGGATGTCGACATCTGCTGACTGCATCAGGACATCCTCAGTCTAACGGTTCCGCTGAGAATTTTGTTCATATTCTGAAAAGTGCGATCAAATCTATCAACCCGTCTAGTTTTGAGGAACTGGAGAATGGCGTGGATAACTTTTTGACGCAGTGCCGAAATTCTGACCATTCAACAACTGGAAGCAGTCCAGCTAAGTTGTTTAAAAACCGTGTCCTTCGAACCAATATGCTTAGTTTGGAATCCGCTGAAATTGTATACCATCGTGGCAATGACCTCCGATCATTTCGAGGAATTGTCCTCCATAACCTGGGTAGTCGAATGTGTCGCATACTCGATTTAGATGATAGATGTGTCCATCGTAGACATATCGATCAACCTGTGTATAACTCACCTACCTCTGCCTCTGTAGTGCCTATTACTACTGCTGATGTTTCTGAGTTTATTCCAAGTTTAGGTCCTCCGGATGAAGAAGCTATTGAGAACGAACCACCACAGTGACGACTTTCTGAACGTCTCAGAAATAAACAACGCAGAAACTAAAACAATTCTGACTCTCATTTAAACTGTGACGGATGTGGTGATTGTCACTAGATCCATCTCTCAAAGCTGTTGTTTTATTACATGGCTGAATACAAGTTGTACGATTGCGCTCGACGGATAGATCACTTGCTTTGCCTGGTTTGGTTGTTACTACTATTGCGTCGAAGCTAGCCCTGGGGTTGAGCTAATTTAACTGCTTCATTTCTGTATTCCTGGAAACATCAAAATTCTGCGGGTTCGAGGTGCAACCTTCCGAGAGATACGCTTTCCAAAGTTAAATTTGAGAAAGAAGGTATAAACAACCGTGAACCAAACTCCCGAGGATTTTCAACACTTTCCATGAGAGTGAAGTTCTAAGTTATATTTGATCTAGATTCGTGACTTTGTCAGAAGAGGATTTTGCAGTGAACAAGTGGGTATGCACTGAACCCTCGTATACCAAAAATTTAATACGCCTTTACTGAAGAGCAATCGTAACGTAGTCTCACCAGGCGTCAAGCTAAAGAATGCAATGGAGTTTGAAAACAAGCCGCATATTCTCAGCAGTGTTTGGAAATATGACAAGTAGTTAGCTCTAGCCTAGTCTGGGAGCAACGGCAGCAACCAAGAAAAGAAGGAAAAGAAGCGTGAGATATGCCACAGCCCATTGGGCGGCACTCATAAACGCGCCAGCGGAAAAGTGCGTGGGACCTTCGAGTGCGTCAACCAACGCTTGAAAAGGTCCGGGTCAGGCGACTCTGAAGAATGGAATAATAGATGAGTTGTTGCGAAAAGTGCAAGCAGTCACTGCGTGCAATTAGTTGCACGACTGAAGAAAGTGGCACTGAGTTAATATCAGGCATCCTATAGCAGGCGTACGCAGAATTATGCGTATGGAACAGACAAGCGGGAAAACATGGTTGCAGCCAAAATCCTTACAGAAGCCATACGACCACTGATCACTACCCAGTAAACACGCCGACTCTGGCCGGAGTCAGTCCGACTATGGCACGAGTTGGCAAGACGTCGTGTCCGAGTAGGCGCGCAACAAAATCCAGAGCCGGTCAGACTCTGGCCAGAGTCGGATCGGAATGAACCAGAGTGGGATTCCAGTAGGCCACAGTAGGATCCGAGTAGGCCAACTGTGCTAACGGCACCTTCCTTACATTCCTAGTTATTCGCTTCAACAACTGAAGTGGTTCGAAATCTGTCATCCAACGCGTACGACCTAGTGACACTATTCCGTAAGTTTCAGTGAATTCCCTTCCTAACGATCGACCTTATCTGGCAACAAGGTGTCAGGCCAATTTAACAGGATCATTTTCGTCACGAACCGTTTACCACGAACGCGTTCAAATGATCTAACGCGGACCGATATGGAGATGGACAATGGACGCATCCTACGACTCTCCAAATTGCTCCCTCACTTGGCTGGATACAAAAAGAGACAAAATGTCGTGAGGAAGAGCTTAATAAAGCAGTCCAGTTAGCGAGAGTGGCTGCGTATACCGTGACTGAGATTCGTGAACCTTCTTGGAGAGTACCGGTCGTTTCCTCACAGCTTTGGCATTTGCAAGCATTCGTGTGGAGCGCTTCGTCCGCGTTTTTTGGCCGAAGGTCGATGGCTTTCGAAACATCTGCGATTTCTGGACTACTGGAGGGTGATTTGCAGATTTACTCCTCCAAAAATTTGCGTGGGATTTTAGATTAGAAGATAACTTGAAGCGAAATTACCCCGATCCTTCCGAAGAGAATGCGGCAGGAGGACTTAGTAAGTTACAGCGTTTGGAAACGGAATAGTTTGTATCAACTTTTCTGTATGGAATAATTAGGGGTGTAGAGGAAGTGTGGTGGTCTGTATTGCCATCAGGAGCTACTCTTTCAGACTAGGATAGCCCCACAGACAACTGGCCATCCAAGGGAATGGGGTACCCGCCTCTGAAATGAGTTTGGGCATGTGGATCGATCTATTCGGGGGCATCGATCTAACCTTTAGAACAGGGGTAAAGACTTTTAGGTTAGCTTGAAGCTTGGGGTCAGCCTTGATGCGTGATCTTGTTCTATCAAGCTGGGAGCGCTTTTGTTTCTCCTGCAACGGGCGGACGGGTCAGATTGGCGTGACTTTTCCTAAATTCAGCCGTTTTATCCAGTACTTCCTTCATGCTAATTCTCGCGGAAAAGGACACAAGAAGCCCAGGTGACTTCATGGTGGATCTGGAGCGAAGTTTTCTGGCAGAAACGCAGTCTTTCAACTCTGGGCGGAACGAGGTGTTCAAAGCCGCTCTGGCTTGTTTACCTAGAGAGGATGTGGTCAGAAATTGTTTCCACAAACAAGCCTTCCCCCGGAAGTGCTCAAATGATAGTCGTAGACCGAGTCCCGACTTGAAATTCTTGATCTGTACCCAATGGAATGTCGACGATGCTGCGGTGATTCAATTCTTACACACTTCTTCAGAGTAGGTCTCGTCGAACAGCTCTTCACCATGGCGAACAATGACGGCCGGCGAGGACACAACAAAGAGATTTTCAAACGTCGTCCTCGGACCTTTCTAAGGCAGTAGATTTTTCCTACGTGGTTGTTAAATTCTAGAAAGTCTTCCTCCTGAGGCCATTAGCAGCGCTTTAGTCATCGTTTTAAAACATTACTTGACCATCATTTCCAAAAAACTCTGTTAAGCGGGTAATCTGACTTTATTACTGGTATTTACCGTAATCACCAAGGGCGACTGCCAAGCTTCGCATTCGTGACATTCGCCCTGTCGGTGTTATTCTCCGTTCGCCGTCGTGCAGTGCACCCAACAACGAAGCCAGTTTCGTCGCCCTAACCCATCTCTCGCCTACACAGCGTTTCTCTCGCCTTCTTACTATGAGGTTGAATCCAACGTGCCCGAACACAATTGCATAAATGCTACTCATGAAGACTTTGACTGTGGATTTTAGAAATCCTCGGCAAAGTTGACCCATCAGAAAGCCTAGACACATCATGTCGAACTACCTGCAGGACAAAGTCCAGGAGAACCACCCTCCTTGGTTGGTCTAGTTATCACGAATGAAACTCGCCTGGTGGATGGAATGGTCAACAAACCACCTCTGGGGCATATAAAACTGGCTTTTGATCTTGACTGTAACTGGCTCCAAAATGCCGTAGCAAAGACTTCATCCATAAATTTCCAGAAAACACAATTTGACATACTAAGGACAATCTCAAATATACTCACCCTCTTATCTGGCTCAGCAAACTCAAACTACCTTTCTTTTAAAGATGCTGTTCACGAGGCTGTTGAGGCATTTTTTTCCCTGCAAACCATGGACGTTCTCTTCTCGCGCATCGTTTGTGCGGAACATATGCCGATTTCCCGACCCACATTAACGTCTGTTCTCTGAGCAGAAGCAAACGGGCAAGCCGAGGGATTTAAAAGCTTTTTGCTCTTTACGAAACAGACGCAAACGAGAAACCCGTCAACACCTCCCGCATGTGCAGCCAAAAATCCCACCAGTAGTCCGCAAGAATCAGGACTTTCTTTTCAAACACATGAGTCGCCAGAGAGAAACTAAATCTTTAGCGCTTTCTCTGCAGCTTCCCGATAAGGAAACTTCCTTCATCCCCCAAGTGGTTGCTGAGATATCCAAAGAATACTGTTCAGCCGTCTACAGCGTGGTTCCGCCGAACTCGCTGTCGATTCTCCAGGGGGAACTTTCCATTGGCTACTCCTGACAGCTGAGTTCTCTGTGCCAGACGTTCGGAAGCTATTGTGTGAGATCAATTTTCATAGTGCACTGATATCAGACGCGGTCCATTTACGGATTCTTAAAGAATCGGCCTTCCGTTTTGCAATGGTTCTCCCTAGTCTGTTTGGACAGACACTTTGGACTTGTGCTCTTCCGCAGGCATGGAAAGAGATCACCATCACACCCCTATTCAGGGGGGTCGATCAGTCTCACCAGCGTCCCATGCGAGCTAATGACGCGACCGTTAACACGTGCCATCCTTAAGCATTTCTTATCCACTAACTTCTTCCCCTTTACTCAAAATGGCTCCCATCCCCACCGATCATGCATAATCAATGTGTTAATCTACATGGATAGCTTGATAGATGCCGGTGGCAACGGTCACATCACCGATGTTATCTTCCTCCATTTTGTATAGTCTTTGATCATGTGCCGCATGGTCCTGTTGCATGTAAACCAGAAGGGTATGACATCCATGGAAGGTTCTCGGCTGGATTGTATCCGCTCTCGGTAACTGAATTTTCAGAATAAAAAATGAATCTGACAGCTTCTCCCTCACCCGGATCTCCGCTGGAGTTCCTCAAGGATCCGCGCTCGGTCCGCTATTGTTTCTAATACACAGCATTGGCCTTCCCGACCCTATATCTAGCAACGCTTTCCTTTATGCTGCTGAGTTAAACAATCTGGAACGCCTGCGATCCCAGTGCGTTGCAGACTGGCCTTTGCCGCACTTAGCGCGGGTCGGATGACTGGAGTCTCCCTGTACACGACAGCAGGGGAGCAAATGAGTCTTTCGGAGGGGACCCCTAGAATCTACTCGTGATACATGGTACACAAAATGTAACAGATATCACGAAAGTTGAGCCTAAAGAGGTCTCGGGATTGCGCTGTCGTCCGGGTTACTTTTCACTTATTACCGCCAAATTACCGCCAAAAGGGGATTTGAGACTCTTGCGGTGATAGAAATGCCCTTCCATTTTCAAACACTTCACGGGCTGTATTCAAGACCACCATCTGAGTATGCCAATCAGATCGTATCTAACGGTTTGAAAGTGTCCAGCGATTAGCCACCAAAATGTCCACTGGCTTGCGGCATTTGCCCGACGAGTCTCGTCTTGAAATTCTTGATCTTTATCCACTTGATTTTCGAGGTCTCTGCGGTGAACTAAGCCTCACACAGTTTCTCTTTGGCGCAGAACTACTTTAAATCTGTGGCCGACAGCAGTCAAAGGGGCCACGACAAAAAAGCTTCGTAAGTTTTCACCACGGGCAATCCTCAAGCAACAGTCTTCTTACAAGTTTACCAACCATTAGAACGACCTTCCACTAGAGGTTGTTTACTGCTCTTTTAAGGACAATTTTGAAGTGTTATTAGATTCCCACTTATTACAAAAATGGTTAGTCTGGAATTTTACTCTATTCCGTTAGATTAGTACTTTACTCTGTCATCGGTGTTTTCTGTAACCTTCAATAACGGTGTCACACCATACTTCAATGAATACTTTTCAGGTCAACAGAAAACCGTCGGATATCGAGGTAGGGGACTTAGGTTTTTTGTATACCAACCCACTCAGTACAGTTTTGAATCCAGTTTTTACTGGTGTCCTCTCATCGACCGTTTGGAAGATATTTTACCCTTTTTACCGGTGGTTATTTGCGATAGACTATATTGGATCTCTGGATTACACATCACTCGGTGTGAAATGGAGTCGTTAGCAAAGATCCACTACGCTGATCCACTTTTGAACAGACATGTCAATTTCGATGAGCTTAGATCAGTTCCACCCAACGAGGTTGAGGAAAATATTTTATATATTCGAGGGACCACTCCATAAACTTTGCACTAATTCGTACAGACCTCAATGCTTCTAGGTCATAATCTTGGAAATAGTGTCTTTTCGTCATCGACATCAAGCATGCGAATGTGACCAAATAACCGCCCTCAGAAAGATGCTTAGAATAATGAACCAGTTTTTACGGTGGATTTCAAGAAGGATCCAGTCTATCCCTGTTTCATCAGCATGGAAGGGCAATCGACGAAGAGCACACCTTCCTGTGCGCGACAGGGGTGGATATTTCAGCGTCTCCCAGACTGTTTACGGGATTTCTGTCCAACCTTTGTTGTACCAGGCCGAATCAAGGGTATTTTCTGGCATTAAGTGTTATGAAAACGCATTGAAACGCCTTCAGGAACATGTTGCAAAACCGATGTCAAGTCTCAGAAACGTTATTCACGGAGATATTTGATTTTTGCTCTCGCGAATATCGAAGATCTCAGAACATCTTGTTCATTTCTTATCTTCTTTCGTTCAACGAACTTGCAGAGGTAACTGTCACTAGTGCTGAGGAAAGTGGCCTTCAAGGTCGTCAGAAGAAATTACACAGGTTGAGGTCCTTTGCAGCCGGCATAACAGTTAGTATGTTTGATGGCTGGATTTCATTGCACACTGTTATTGATGGTAACTGAACCGATTCAAAAGAGGTGAGGCATAATGCTGGTGACCGCGCCTATATCACAAACCTTTTTAAACAGACTGACGTGATTTTACTTTGAGGATAAGTTGTTCCGATTGTTCATGATTTCGTATGTTCCTTGCAGCAGCATGTGCTTTCTTGCTGGTGCTTCCGTTGCTAGGGTACCAACCCGTGTTTTCTTCCGCATTCTTCCGCACTGCGGATTTTTACGACCGATCCGTCCTTGAACAGCGTGAAGACAAATAAGCACCATCGAATTGAAAACGCAATTCGGTGAAAGTTTCCATAGTACCGCCAAATAAGCAATCAAATATACAAAACAAACGGATACCTCAACTGTGGCGGCCATTTTCAGCGGTGAAATTATGTCGCAGGCACTCAAGTTGGCCGCTCAAAATTGCATACACATTACAGAATGACTGTTCAAAGTTCATTCACAAACCCCTTTGATATATCAGGCGAAACAAAAAGTGTTTGTCTCATGGAACGTCTGTCAAATAAAGTTAAATATATATGTTCATATATAGTGGCCTCCAGGGCAACGAAACGATACGTACCGTGGTGGATAATCAGGCCGGGGGTACAAGTATTCCGACACTCGCCGAAATATCTCAACGCGGGGAGGTACGTCTAAAAACCGACAACAAACGGACCAGGGGTGGCGTAGGCGGCCGAAGAAGTTAACGGTCGACTGAATGGGATCAAAGATATGGTAGACAAAATAGGATGGACGACCGAATTGGAAGAGCGAGTATTCCAACACACGAGAATATCCAGACACTGCATAGGTATACGGTCGAAGCCCAACGTGAATAGATGGAGGACAACACGAGCTACCGGAAGAGCCATCGCTGAACAAAATCGCACCGACGGTCGAGGAATGGCAGCCGAGAAACCATGGATAGAAGGCGCCGATCACACATATAAACCAATCGAAAGTGCACGCGACGAGTGGGCGGAAAACTAGGGGCATTGTGGACTGGAATGCTGACTCATGAATGGGAGCACGTGCGTAGCATGGAATGAATTTGTTGATTCACAAACGAAGAAAATCCGTCCCCATCGTTCACATTCCTTAATTTTCCCTATTAACCTGACCCTTCTTCCCACTACCCTACCCACCCCGTTTTGTTTTACTGAACTAACGTGTCGTCAAACATCCGCGGCGCGAGTGGCAATTCTTGTCCTGGTCTGCTGGCGTGACGGTTCACCTTTGATCTTGTTGGTCCTGTTGAGAACCTATTGATTTTGCTGGACGAGACTATCGTCGCGAACGATTGAAACTTGTCTTCTGTAACTGTTGATTCATATCTGTAACAGTACCGCAGACATCGTTGGACACCATCTTGTTTTCACTTTTGCGATCCGTTTTTAGGCTACGCGCAACTCAACGATCAGACGTGAATTGTTACACGTGGTAATTAGCGCGTTTTACAATAAAGATTGTGCTTTAGTGGACGCTTTTTCGCTATATTAGGAGTATGTTCGGCAAAACCGCAGAGTCAACAGAGATTTACAAACCAACTTCTCCCGCAAAATTATCGAAAATAAAAATCGGAAACTGTTTTTGGAACGGCGTATTTCAGCAGGACACTTCGCTGCATTTCATGCTGAGAGCGTTTTCAAGGAGGCTCTGCGGCGCACGTTGTATACGGAAAAACTGATCATGTTGTTCCCCACCATCACAGTACCACAACCGAAAGCACCACCATAACACCTTATTGCGCCTTAAAACATTTCATAATTTTTGTGTAAGTGTCGGCTTATCTGCATAGAGTGAAGGGATAGGCAATTAAGCAATCGGTTCAATGAGCACGTTTTAGACTGTGTTCGCCGAACGCTGATGGATACCATAGTACAAGATTCAGGTCAGAATGTGATAAGTCACCAGAGACTGGCGTCACCGATCGTTTGATGTTTGCCAAAATGTCGACGCCAATTCAGCTGGAAGGAAGCATTCGGGATACACTACGCAACAAAATTCGAAGGCTCTTCTGGTCCACGGGGGCAATAACAACTAACAGGTGGAGGCCACTTATTTTCAGGTAGACAGACCTGGTAACCAATGTGCAGTAATGTGTGTTAATGTGTGGTTATAAAGTCGTCAATTTTGTTGCATCGCTTCATAATATCTGTTGAATTTTGCCACATAAATCCGCGGGCTGCGATATTTACATGATAACATGTAGCAAAGTGTGTTCCGGACACAGTGTGCAAAAACAGCCGTTTCAAACTTCCTGTTTTGAATTATTTACAGAGGAGTCACTTAAAAACTGTGGGCATCACGGGCATACCTGCGAAGAGTCTTTCAATGACCTCGGCAACCGCTGGACACAGAAGGACCGACTGCCTTTCTACATCGAAGAATAAACCGGAGTTGTGGGATTCAGCCCCTTTTCCCCTGCTGTCGCTTACATTGTCAACTCCGGAAACCGTATCCTATCTAGTACTTGAATACTGAAAAGTGAATACGTAGTTTGTGTTCTAAGCCGGCTACCGTAAAGAACCACGCTTGGCTCCCTACTTCCTGTTTTGATCTCCATTTGAAATTACATAGCCACCGCTGGCGCCCGAACTAGACTCTATACAACTTAAGTATGATGGACGTAGATCCTCCAAACATCTATTCCATTAGTAAGCCGAGGTAGCAACGTATAGTGGCCAGCAGTCGTGCGGCTTCTGTAAGGATCCCGGCTACAACTACGTTTTCCCGCTTGTCTGTTTTGTACGCATGATTCTGTGTACGTCTGCTGTAGGAAGCCTGATATGAAATTCGTGCCACTTTCTTCAGCCGTGCAACTGGTTGCACACAGCGAATGCTTGGTCTTTTCCCAACGACTCATCTACTGTAACATACAACCAATAGAGCAAGAAGAGACTGTGTCCAAAGATTTATTACGCAATACGCAACGGTATTAAAATGACCAAAGAAGAATTAAGTTGAAGATGTATGACGGAGTTACGTTTGAGTGCGACTGTCCTCTTTGCTTGTGCGACTGTCCATTGACTCTGGGTCCTTGTGACGTAGCGGTCTGAAAGGTGAACTAAGCAGCCGTGTACTAATTATCACTCCACGTTCAATTCGTGTGCGTTAACCGGTTTCAATCGCTGGTTACACCATTATTTCATTCTTCAAGATCGTTTAACCCGGACCTTTTCAAGCGTTGGTTGACGCACTCGAAGGTCCCACGCACTTTTCCGCTGGCGCGTTTATGAGTGCCGCCCAATGGGCTGTGGCACATCTCACGCTTCTTTTCCTTCTTTTCTTGGTTGCTGCCGTTGCTCCCAGACTAGGCTAGAGCTAACTACTTGTCATATTTCCAAACACTGCTGAGAATATGCGGCTTGTTTTCAAACTCCATTGCATTCTTTAGCTTGACGCCTGGTGGGACTACGTTACGATTGCTCTTCAGTAAAGGCGTATTAAATTTTTGGTATACGAGGGTTCAGCGCATGCGCACTTGTCTACCACAAACCCGTTTGCCACAATTAGGCTTCTAGTGTTTATATCTACCATATTCAACAACGGTGTTGCCGGTCTTAGCTGGCGCCTGTCAAGATGGAAAAGAGTAATCAGGTCAGAGAGCTGCACGCGTTACTTGTGGTTGGCGGTTTGCTACCAGCGTCTGTCTACGGATGTCAGTCATCATTCCGCAAAGATTTTGCCATTCATAATAAGCACTCATTCATCCGCTCTAGATATCTTATCATGTGTAGTACACTTGAGAATTGAAGCAAAAGAATGCGGAACAATGATCTCGGGTGGCCGTGCATAAAACGAAATTGGTTTGCTTCAGAAATGGCCGCCACACCTGAAGTTCAAGCACGAGATAGTTGTTGGGGTGTGACGTAAGAATATTCGAATATACTGTGTTCCCGAGCATCAAGTAAGGAATAGCGGACGACGCCCATGCCAGTTTGCCCACTATGCGATGACTGTGTTTTATATGGGCGCAGTTGCAAAATGGTAGTGTGTCACTACTGGGACATAAGATCGTTTTGCCATATACCACCCGTGAAACCAGAGCTGGGTGTTTTGGCCTCGTACACCCTGCCCATGTTGTACAGATACTCATATAAGCGTTGAACTTAAGACGGAATTGATTAACAAATTCAAAATACTTCTCGACTGTTTACTGCTATGAAGAGCGTTCTTTCGCTGCATAAGTCTCAAGCATACCACACCAAGGAGTCTTCGCAATTAGTTCTTGTTTCTCTTACAAGTGAGTTTCGGGCGAACGCAACAGATACTCATGCGTGCCTTAAGTCACTGGCGCAGCACCACAAGCGTATTACTTACTGTTGTTGAAAAAATAAGGTATACCTTCTGGTGTGGTTTCCTGGGAACCCCGCTACATAAGACCCGCCTATCAGGCACAACGGTGAATGAACGCCTGTAACATCAACAGCAAGTGGAGCAAACTGATTCTCGTATCCAGTTGCCACGGTGTGACCATCATCAATGAATTTCGGCCCAAGGTATTTGCACAAAAATGGGCTGTATCTCAGGGAATGCAGATCTTCAGTCGAGGTGGACCCTAAAGGAGGCAGGAAGGATGTGTGCAGTGCTTAATTGCCGAAAGGTGTGTATGGCTCCGGAGTCCCCTTCCAAGTACTCCAAACGTTCAACTAATGGAAAGTGTTGTAGCCAAACATACACGTCGTTACAACCATGTGCACCGTGGCTCGAAGTCGCCAACCTCAGTGAATGGGCAACTTCCAAAAACTCTTGAGGAGTATCACCGCAAAATCACATTCTTACTAATCCTTAAGGACTTCACTGCTTCTCACACCGACCGGGAAAAGGGAACTGTCGCAACGAGAAATTTTTGAGCGGAGCCGCCTGGGTTCCTCGTGGAGGCAGGCCGATCCAAAATATGAAAGTTAACACGTAGGCTAGAATAAGGCTTACCCCGTCGTTGATTCATTTAGCAATGTGCAGATATGGGAGACAGGTGAGTTCATTCTGAGTGTTAGTTCCTTTTGTGGAAAGTGAACATGTATGGTTGGCCTTAGCGTTACGATTCGGGTAGCAGTCTTCAGCGTACAACTGGTCACGCAACTTTGAGACAGTTACAGTCGGTAACTTGAGTCTACACACCCGGCTCAAAAAACGGTTCGTCCTTTACTTGGGACAGACGGAACCTGGGAACTTCCAAGTTTTAAGAGAGAAGCACATTTCTTTGTTCTGGCACTGTCCGCAGGATACATCTCTCCGGTGGGTGGCCAGACTAGTGCAGACGTGTGAGGAACTTCTAAGATTGTTGATCATGAAAGGTCTCTGTCAGACATTGGTGCAAAAAAACGGCGCTGTCAAAATTCGGGAAAGTACCAAAGCTGGCCACAAACTAATCCACAGTTTGAGCATCAAAGACAATCAAAAATGGTACGACGTGCGTCTGCAGTGTTAATCCGGGATACAAAAAGGAATAGATATTTCTAAGCCCTTCAAAAGCAGCTTGCTCGCAGATGTTAACGCGAGGACGGAACATACAGCGTTGCACTTTCGAAAGATTTACTGAGGAGGCAATTGTCAATCCAGTGTTATCTGCCTTCTTACTGCACTGGTTGATGGAATGCCTCATGAGGACACTGATTTCCGCTAAGCAGGAAATTCTGGGAAACTGGTTATTCACAAGTTCCAGGGTGTCAGATAGTAATCGGACGGCCATCGGTCTTAGATCAGCGGGAGTATCATCCCTCTCATTAACCTGTCTTCTTTATCAAGTTAGAAGCGGTCCAGTAATGAGGTGGATGGCTGTCGCACAGTACTACATAACAAAGGAGTCAGTAAATGAATATCCACAAGTTTGTTCCGCATTTTGTCATCAGAAATAAACTTGTTGAGCACCCGATAAAGCCCATTTGTTGATTGCGAATTGATATGGATTCATCGAGGGAGGGTGTTTTCTGACCAACTCGCCTTGTTAGTTTGAGGAAAATAGTGAGCGAGTGAAAATAGAAGATAACAGCTCAACGCTCAGACCAGCCACCAGTGGAGTGATTCAAGGAAGCATCCTGACACAGTTACTCTCTCTTATGTATACAAATGATATATGTAAAGTTGTCAAGCATGATAAACTATTCCTATTCGCTGATGACGCCAAACTAGTCTACAATTTTCCTTCTGGTGATTTCAGCTGTTCTTTAGAAAACATACAGGAAGATTTCATGTCATTGGAGCCTTGGTGTCAAACTTGGCTGATGAAATTCTCAACCAATAAATCCACCATCGTCGCACACGGTTGTCATATACCAGGGGATTTTATACAGCTGAATGGTCATGGTATTTCAACTGCCAACTCAGTCCGCCACCTGCGTATACGTTACCCAAACTCATTCAATTTCGCTGAGCATATATCTGTCCTAGTAGCCAAAACTAGACGAACCATTAGATACATTAAGCATTTATTCTTCCTTCCTGAAGTTCGACTACACCTCTGTAAGCTGTGCGTGCGACTCCTACTTGAGTACTGCACGTTCACATATGGTCACCTGCGCAAGTCTGATAGGCTTGCTCTGAAAAGTATCCCACGCATATTCACGAAAGGTTTAATGCGTTATCCGTCTTCTATGAACTACAGGGAACGCTGCCAGATGCTTGAACTAGATCCTCTTTGGCTACGGCGCCTAAAGCTGGACCTTGCACTCCTGTATAATTCAGATTATGACAATAAATTCGCTGTCAACTTGGCGATTCGCCTTCAGCATAGCCCAAAATACATCAGGAAAAAATAGTTCACTTTGACAGCTCTTGAATCCCGTAGAAAATTGCGTTCAAATTTTTTCCTAGTGAGTTATACTTACAGTTGGAACAAACTTCCATATGCAATTAGAGCCAGTAAGAATATATACCAATTGAAACGCAGCTCAGAAACTTTCCTGACACTAAGGAACGTCATGTCTATTTTCAAACTTTGCCTACCTGAAGACGATATCTCTGAAAACGGACCTAACAACATCTATACATCTGATCTAATCTAAAAACACCTGAGGGGAGACTTATACCACATACACTTCGAAGTGATCAAAGTTATCAACTTCGCCACTCAAGAAGATTCTCAGTTTCGAAGCTTATTATTTCTCCACCAGGATATATTTTGTACACAGTTATGTCCCAAACTTGCAGCTGAACAACAGAACTATAACCAGTACATGGTAACATCATACACACCCCCGTTTGTGGTGAACAAACCATCCTGGTACACTCTTACTCCATACTTAATGATTACCAGTTGTGTATAGTTATTGACTACTATGAAATAGATTTGCGCGTTAAAACTGTTTGAAAAATGTATGTGTAACTTAGCCTGTTCGCCTCATATGATAACACACATATGTTCCTCTTCTTATCCTAACAGACCACGTGACAATCTTTCCGTGTTGCTAAACATCTTTTCAATTCAACATAACGGGCGTATACATTAAATCGACATCGGAATTAGGCTGTAGTCATATACTAGGAAAAGCTGTGAATCGATCTCTCTCCGCACTGTACGACAACAGTTGCTTGTTAGAGATATACTTTGTTAACTAACACAAAATTATGAAATTTACATAAAAAGTTTGATCAGGAAATATCAATTTCATTATTCGTCATACTTCACACGATCATTTTGCGTTCTCCTGTTTATCACGTGATTTTGCTTTTCATTCTTGATTCCACGATAAATTCTAACGCAAGAAAAATATTCCGTAACGTCCGGTCAATTGAAATCCCGTGTTGGTTGGACAATTCGCAGCCTGTGAAATTTCGCTGATTTTGAGGAAATAATGAAATCCAGCCCAGAAGACCACTCATTTCTCCGAATAAATTGAGACTCCCCTGTCTTCCTTCATCTTCACAGAAGTTTGTGTATATTTTTCCGGAATCGTCTACATCAAGTGATGGCGAAATTTTTCGACCGTTTATTTTCTCTATCCTGAAGAGTCTTTTTTGGCATGACTTTAAACAAGAGGCTAACGTTAACCTTGTGAAGCAAGAATTGAGGTAACTACTCAGCATATTTTTATCGAACTGAAAAATTTGAGAACTATTGTTTTAGATGCAAGTGAGCCAACTGCTTCTTCATGAAGTACAATTTTCCTCTATTATTATGTCCGTTTTGTTACTTTATTTCCATAATTGGTGTACTGTGCGATTAACAGTTTTGTGTGCGGTATGCGTTTCATGTTGAAATGTGTACACTGATCACGCTTATCTAAGCGTGTTTCCCACATATTCGTTGATAAACATACCATTATTATTATTATTATTATTATTATTATTATTATTATTATTATTATTATTATTATTATTATTATTATTATAATATTTTCAAAACCACAGCTGCGACATAAAAGAATCCGTCGAATTATCCTATCTAAACTTTGGCAAGGCGTTTGGTCTGATAAATACCCTTTTGCTGGTAATGAATTTAAAACACCACTGAGTAACATCCTTCTTAACTGGCTGGACTGCAGGCTTAGTGCGCAATAAAGTATTCATATGTGTTGGAAGAGTCAGCTAATGGGTACACTTGGTTTCCAACAAAGTCTCAAACAGATCCGAGACGTCCGTTTTTTTAATTTACTTAACTGACTTAACAGGTATCCTACCATCTTCATGTTGTATAATCTGCGAACTGGCTAGTTCGCGTCACTGTAGTTGGAGACCTCGGTAGTCAGACCAAGAACGGTATTCACTCAGTGGCACATTGCACTTTGGAGGTAAAGAGGACAGAGGGACGGCTAGTTCATGTTATGAGCCAACGTCTGCTGAGCTGGAGGTATCAACCACTTATGAAGCATTCTTTAGCAGTATGTGAAATGTTTCATTCAGACCTGCGGTCCGAGTCTTTGAAAAGACGAGCAGTGTCACAAAAGTCTGCAAAGGTTCGCTAGTCCATTCATGACAAGTTGAACGCGTGGAACAAGCCATTCTGTACACTCCCGAAGTTCCACCTGTCAAAATCTCTAAACAGGTAAAATAAAGCGTCAAGTCAAACGGTCTGTTGTCTATTTCTCACTTAACTGGTTTTTCACTCACTATCGGCTTTGGCTGTTTCCATGTATCTCTCATTGTTCAAACTTCGTCACTTTATCGTTTTATCCTTCTAGGCAAGTCCCTATGCATTTTTACTACGAGTGCTGCTGCCACCACTACAACCACTACATTTCACAGGTTTGTTACGCATGACATATTCTGAACTGAAATCACGAACTGTCTCTTGAAACTTCTCGTTTGTTTTGTGATGTCTGGGTCAACTGTTCACGACACTGTCTTAGCGACTGATAATTGCCAGGGGTTATTTTACGTGCACAAAGGTCACTCACTTATCATTTGTGTATATTACAAACTGGCAGCCATCTACATACAACAGATTTCGACATCAGTAAACATTTGTTGCTTCTCCCTGCCCTATCCAAAGTGAAAGATTCACTGTTGCCCTGGTAGATTGCGGATTATTAAAAATTTAGTCATGAACCAGTATTCGACCGGAATTTGTTTATGAATCTGTTGTGAGACAAAGTTTCGGTCAGTTGCAGTTCAGATGGAGGCGAATTGAAATTAACTTTGTTCCCTATTACGAAACTGAGATTGCAACTGGTTTTAAAGGTTGGTCAGAAAGTGCAGAATGAAGCCTGACGAGGATGTGAAAGACCTTGAAGACGAGGCAGCGTACGTCTTATCGGACCGGTCGCCAAAAACGTTACATTTTCATTTGCTACTTAAGTCGTCAACTAGTCCGGCTGTGCCTTGGTGGTATACTATTAAGCGAAATTGTAGTTCACGACTAGACATCTAGCCTTATGTGAGGTGCACATGAGAAGGCAAACTAGTAACAAAAGGCTTCTCTGTATCCTTTCAGGCCACACAATCAGTCATCCTAGCCAAGTTCCGCCGTCCACCTTAAGGCTGTTAAACTCAGGTTTCACTCACCGAATGCCTACATACCCAACCACATCTTCTGCAGGATGGGGAATGTAACAAACTGCGATGCGTCAAATAATAAGCGGCAATCTACATAAGCCGTTACTCATATTTTAGGTCTTTGCGTGGTGGCGACCGTCATGAAGCTGTAAAAGAACCGAGACCATCTTCTGCACGCAAAACCGAGCAAATTCTGACGTCTGGGCAGAACAAATCACGTCCATGGTGTAGACTGGTGTGCTTCGAATAGTTTCTTCCCACGCTAAAGGGCACTTGAACACGGTTGCTACTGTAACGTTCGGTCGAAACCAGCAAGCGCGCACAGGTTGAAGTTGAGTTGTGTGTCGGGGTGTGCTACTGTGTTGTCGTCGCCCTTTTAGTTTTGGCTTATGTAAGCCGTGTGCATGGCTTACTGGGCCTTCGACTCATGCTTGTTTCTCGTTGTTTCCTTTTTCAGGACTGTTGTTGGATACCCTACGTCAGAAGGACTCTGTCCCCCGGTGTCTCTACTTTGCGATACAGTTGGTTCGTCAGCGTAACGGAAAACCAGTGTGTAAACATCCGGCTTGCAATTAACACTATGTATGCCCTAGTGGACACCAGTTCGGTTGCTACATTTGTAGCAAGTGCGTTTACTGAAAAGACGTGTCAAAGACAAATCTGGCAAAGTCACCTTGGAACCGTTGACTGATGATGCTGAAATTCGGACGAGTGTTGTAGTGTTTGATGCGGACAGCTTGAATGAAAGTGGAAGTTTCACGATCGACCAAGCCTGGTCTCGTTAATCGTTGTTCGAGTTGTCCTGTTTTCTGCCCACAAACAGCAACCGCAAACACTGCGAAATCTGAAACAAGTGCCGTTGCCAGTGATTTCAGAGCTAATTTTTTGTGGTGTGTAGCAGAGCGTATTGAGTATTACATCAGTGCCTTGGCAGAAATGAAGACCGTTTGATGTATACTGGCTACTTGGTGTTTAACCCCGGCGAGCTGAAAGGCTCCAGTATGTTTCAATGTACTCCCTATCCGCTGGTGAGCGTGTCGTTCTTTTAAAGAGAATTAACTCTGAACTCAGTGAACCCTAGTGAATCTGGCGCGCTGTCTGCCGAAGACTACACCACCGTTGAGTTTGTAAAGGGGTCCATAAGGTTAGATGGTGGTTAAATGAGGAATGGCCAACCCAGTTCTCCAAACAGAGGCGGTACGTTGCAGTAGTGCCATTTTAGTACTCACAATCTGCGTCTGTAGGTTTCAGTCCGAAGTGATCATCAGATCGTTCTTGGGGAATCAACCACCTGCATCATTCGACTGATTCCATAAGATGAACTAGGCTGGGTGAGCCATTGAGCCCAATAATGATGTTTGCGGAAATCTGGTTGGACTTGTTGGTTCGGTTAGTAGGTCAACTGCCGCGCTGTACACGCTGTTTTTGTTACTAGTTCGAATTCAGCCGAACTCCTGAATTTTGGCAGTCGGGTCTTTTTCTAACAGCAGACGGTTGGTCTGTGATAGACTCAGAACGGGAAACGTCGTTTTACAAATGACAAGATGCTGATCAGGCTTGTGCAAAGGATGTGAGTTTATCAACATTAGACAGACTTACCTGGTTTCGGTGCTCGCAAAAGAAGCGGGACATCCATTTTTCTGGCGTCTATCACACTGTCCATTGTTCAACTCCGTAAAGATGAAGCGTGAGGTAGTTGGTCCGTACTCAATGATGCTAAAATCTAAGAGACACAACAGCGTTAAAGAACCTTTCGTTTGAGCTGTCAAATGCCAGAGTATCTGAGTAATGCTCTAGAGACTAACCTGTCCAATGCAGCAGGCTGCTAAAATTCCGCTGTCACTCGTATTTTTTTGTCGTTGGCAGTGCAGGTGTGTTGCCCAAAAACAAAGGCGCCTGCTGACGAACAAGACAGCCTAAGGTCCATATCGCGCTCTGAGAACGGCTTAGTTAAAAACTCCGGATCATATGGAATGATGGTACATTCTTCCGAGCAAACTTTAGTTTGAAGCATGAGACAAAGGAAACTCATACGCCAGTGGCCAAATTAAAGCGAATACGATACAGACGGCTTCCTGAGTAGATAAATCCTCCACTTATTCCGGCAGTCAATAGACTAATCAGTAATCAGTGCACAAGCTCGAGAGTGGGTGTCCAAATCACCCGCATCCAGGTGTTCAATCATATTCGCGATCAATCGGGTGTCTGTTGGTCGGAAGCAGAATCACTGAGATCAGGGTATGACGCCGATCTTTGAGACTATGGCACCTACCAAAGTCCGGGGAAATGACTGATCTACTGACAACTTGAATAAGTGAGAACTTACTAACACCCTATTGTGGACCATAAAAGGGCGAGTAACAGCCTTAAATGAGATATCGTTCCAGTTATCGATAACCACATTAGAGAGGAGCTGTGATACGAGGAGGGTCCGACTTCAAAGCTTGTGGGACTTCCTGACACGCTATCGGCGGCCGTCACCGCAAGGCACGATGACGAACTGTTCTGAAGGGTCTGTGCTGAGGAAACTGCGTGTGAGAATCAGGTCGCCTTGAGGTCGCTGAAATACGAGTAGATGTAGATCTGTAATTTAAAATCGACTCTTGTGGACGACATTTCACAAGTCCTTGATTAGTTTGTTAGCCTTGCGCAGGATACAGTGAATAACGGTTACTAACCGGCCGGTGTGTTCCCGCTGCGTGTAAACGATAGACCGTAAATATCCATTTTTCGATTGAAAAATCTTTTCTAGTTGCTTCAGTTGTTGAAACTTTGTGACGTGTTCATTTCTTGAAATCTTGGAATTTTGTTGCTGCGAACGTTTCGTTTTAATTTTCCGAAAACGTAGGCAAACAGTGTACGGTGGTTCAGTGGTACAGGACTTAATGGAAAAGTGACGAAAAGTTGCATTCCAGGTTGTTTCGGAGAACTGATGGTGAATTATAATGAAACTACACGTCACACAAGTAGGAACGTAATTTAGTTTAGCGTTAAACGTAATGGAGCAGGGGAACGTGGTTTTACTTTCGACGATTGAACCGTTGTTATCACGTGAGGACTAAGCTTTTTGTGAAACTACGAAGGAGAGGTACGCCTATGAACTTATTTCACTATGGGACAATGCATAGAAACGGGAAAAGTTAGTGGTGTTTTCTTGTTTATATTCGCCATGCCTTGCCGTTCATCGCCACCACCGTTGAAAGCATGAAGTCGTGATTCGCAACATGTGTCGCGAAAACTGATTTGTTGAAACTAACAACAGTTAGCCCACTAGACACGTTGCACACCTCCGCATACATTCCTACGCCTCCTAGACGTCGTACAACGTTGGTAAATCTGCACAATTTTCAGGAAGCCATGACACCTTACCCTATCGTACTTCAAAGCAATTTTCGACTCACGGCTCATCTTAGGAATTTCACTGACTCCTACCTCATCCACGTTTCTCTGAACTCACTCCTAGGACTGTGAGAAAGTGCAAAATTCGCGATTCTCAAACATCGCCCTGAACGCCCAAATGCTGGTCGTAGACCGTGATTTACTCGGCTGTCGTGTTTGGTAGAATGATTTCACCGGAAAATCGCTTTATCACAGTGGTACCTGGTGCAGGAATTGAAATAGTCGAAACCTGTCTTATAGGTTCATATCTGCTTGTTCTAATTGACCATCAATTGGAAATGACCTTATCGTAAATCTTTCCCGAAATTCGGTTCGGCTGCTCTTGTGGTCAATTGCGTGTGGCAATGCCTACACTAAAATGACGAAATAATTTATAACATATAATTCATTTTTTCAATTAGCTACCATTTTGATTTCATTCATTTTTTTATTTGTAGGAAGAGCAGCCTACTGCTTGTAGAACGAGTCATTTAATTGTTGACATGTGCGTGGGAAACATGAAAGTTGTGAGGTTAAAGAATGAACTTACTTCTAGTGCCCTAATAACGACTTCGGTTTGCTTCGTGATAAAAATGGCCGACTTAAAAGATCCAAGATTTCGAGTAGACTGACGTAGTTGCTTCCACTGAAGCTGCCAAGCAGTGAAGTCATCAATTTTTAGGTTCGAACAGCTGTTACACACATAGGTGCAGCTGCTACATTTAACGATCCCTTGGCTCGCTATTAAAGAACGTTCGTCTCAGTTCTAATGTTCCGACAACCAATTCTATTTGCTGAGGCATTCCTTAAAGTGTCATGAGTTACCGAGAAGGATTTCGTTGGTGATATCTCACACTTCCTCCACAATTCTAGTTTAAATGGACAGAAGCGCGGACGAATACACCAATTACTGGTGTTCAACTGTATTCATTCTGGACACAGGTGCGACTTATCCATACAACAAGGGAGGATTATAAATACAAACATAGATGTATGCTTTATGGAAGTAATTGGTAAGTTCGACACGGGACTGAGACGGCTCAGAGGAGATAAAATCAAAGGCAGGATAGGAAGGCATATAGTGTGATCAGACGTATGAATTTATGTACGTAAATACAGTGTGGTAAGTCTAGATACAAAAATGATGAGTCAACTCAGAGATTAAGCTCACAGATAGTAATGATAATAACAATAATAATTACAATTTAACGTCTGTAGAGATTTCCTTATTTTGTTTGCGAACGATGTTTCATTCCTGTACAGTAATCTTTGTATCATCTGTACATGTTGTTCAAATTGATACAAGTGACCTTGCAATACAATACAAATTTTGTGCACGTCGGTCTGCTCTTCTCTTCGTTGTGCAGTCGTTTGACGATACTACACGGATCTATCATCCAATTTTTTAGCTCCGTTGTACCACGAACATCGTCGCATCCCGGATCGCACTTCAGCAGTCCATGGCAACTCTGTGATATCACCCACTTCCGGATACTGGTAATTTGGAATATTGTGGTGGTCATCTCGAACACTTGTGAACACTTTTCTGTTAGTCAAACCCTTTTGATTACATAACTTGTTGGAACTTTGTAACTATTTGGTCTCATTCGTTTATCCTGTTATCACCGCTAGCTTAGTGAGTTATACTCGCATTTACCTGACCTGTTCAGTAACTCTTCTTGACCACTACACGTCGAATGTTACATAGAGGTAGTCAAAGTGCCCTGAGAATAGTTGACGCTACGAAGGAGTGGAGCTGAGGTCCGACCCAGCGACGGAAGGTGTAATTAGACGATCAGTCATTGGCAGCGCAGGAAGAGCCAACACGGGCGCCTAGATGGACTTGTTCAAGTGTTTTGCGTCTTCGATTCGTTTAGTTAAACAAGTGTTTACAAACCAGCCTGATACAACACATGCGCTTGATGAATATCGCGAGGTATAAAACAGTAAAGACACAAAATGTTCACAATTGAAGCGCAGTACATATTTGCCTAAAAACGTAGGCCGCTAGGCTACTAGCTAGAACGTGCTATTATCTAAAGGTAGCTTGAATGAACTGAAATGACACACAAAACTGTCATTGCGTTCCTACTGGATATGACCTATCATAAGTGGGCAGAAGTCTTTCGGAACCGAGGGCTTGGGAACAAAATCAACCCGTCAATATAATCATCCACGGCCTCCACGAATTCACGAAAGAGGAACCTTGAGGAATGCAGTTTTCACAAGCATGAGCTATAGGTCCCGGCAGGGTCCACAACGTCTGAAAAGATCGGTCGTATACCACCAACCCATGCCCGCTCGAAATTCGCGATCCTGAAATGGTGATAATCATCGTTCTTGACAACACTATGGTGAATTGCCCGCGAAGAAAAATGTCGTCAAGCAAGGCGGCAGATAAAGCATACGTCAACAGCCAAAAACTGTTACCTTGAGAACCTTGTCGTGGAGTTACCTTTGAAGTCAGAATCAAAGTCACCTGATTTCCGGCGACGGTAGCTGTACCATTAAGGTATACGACAGTCCTTTTGTCGACAGTAGCAGTGGCGAAGTTTTTAATGATTCACTACGGGGTGTAGCCAATCGCTCTTTATATGGCGATAGCGTATCTCGACCGAGGCGAAGTTGGTATAATTCCCACCCCGTTTTCTGTGGACTCAGGAATCCACACTGAAATGCCTAGAACCCGCTCTCTCATTTCAGATCTGGATTTGCTTGCATACAAACTCCCGGGGCTTCATAAACAAAATCCAGGAACTCGGGCGTTGCTGTTCCATAAAGAAACCAACGGTGGTATGAGCATTCCAACTCTCGGTGGAATACCTCAACACAGGGGGGAGGTGCGCTCAAAAACTCACCGCGAGTGGATGGAGGATGGCGTGGGCGACCGGA
>LUCH01017867.1:0-22838 GCA_013368495.1 Paragonimus heterotremus
CACCCACACATTACGTATCTCGTATAAACCCGAAAGAGTAATCGACCATACGCCCACCCTAAAGACACGTACATTCTCAGTCACAGCATAGGTACGCACTTCCGATAGGGCTTATCGTCGAAATAAACCAACTGAAAGCATATTTGAATGTGAAAGTTATGAACAAATGTAAACGTTATTCGATTTGTAAAATGGACAACTCATCTTTCGTAAGAATCAGGTAGGCTGAGTATTGCTTAGACGAAATTGTCACTGAAAGTTTAGGTCTGATGACTCGATCAGGATCAATGAGGGGGTAAATGGAACAATAAAGTTTGCAGACAGCCCGTTCCACAATGCTTGCTGTCATGTGACATATTGTTGGGTTTCTCGCGGCTAACCTAGTCATCCGTGTGAACATTAACGAGGCACACGCACGTGCTGATGAGACGAAGGCTTCGAGATTAAGTGAATGCCAGGGAACTCTACTGACCCAGAAGGCAATCAACAGGATGCGACCAAAGTGAAAAACACCACGGGTATAAAGCAAAAGCAATAAAGAGTAGGAAATTTAACGGCACTCACGGGGATGTATCAACCGGAGGACCGACGATGCAGGCCAGATCAGCGCAGTTTGTTGATGGATGTGATACAATCCTTTCGATCGAAACGCATATGATCGTGAGTAAACCAGAGGGCGAGAGTAACGAGCAAGAATGGCAAGTTAGAAACATGTAATTCCATACACCGTTAGAAACCTAGCTGAACTATATTGTGATAACTACGTCTGGCGGTCAGTTTACGCATCAAACATAATCAGTAAAATAAAGGTTCTCTTCGAATATGAATGTACATACGCAAGTAAGACACCCAATCGTGAGTAGTATCGTAAATTTGAAGTGGTGAAGCGACTTATTTGCGAAAAACCCAGTATTCGGCTACATTCGAATCAGTGACAGGGAGTGCATCCTCCACGCGGTATGTGCACTACCACGTAAGTTAAGAAACCACGTAACTTGTACAAGCAAAGAGAACAAAACGAATTACGTCAAAATTAAGACACAAAACGGCAGCTAACCTCAATGTTGGAACATTTACCCTACTTGTTTGGTCACAGCGTAGCTTGTTCAAATTGGGTTTACAGGGTTACCGAACACGACTGTCGAGTTTAATAGTGCACAGAAAGGAACCCAAGACAACAAGCTAGAGATGAATATGTTTTGGTTATAATACTCATTGCCGAGGAGTAAGATGATCGGTTAAACGAGTTTCGAAACTATGCGTTTTAAAAATTACGATGAACAAAAATACACACATGGGGAGGGGACAGAGACTCACTTGCGAATTCCACAATAACGATCCAATGGAAGCGTGGTGACATATTCTAAAGCATTGGACGAAGAATTTGGAGGCTCCGGTACAGCGTCATTTAATCCGACCGACACCGTATTTGGCGGACTTGCACTGAGGCCATCTGCCGGTGTGACAGGTGGCAGGCGCCACACGCGAGCACCCGTACGTAGCTCTGGACGGTCTGCAGAGTCTGTAAAAAGGAGCAACAGTGACGGAATAAACTGTATGTTTGCCACACGTAAGTGATGCTGTGGAAATTCCCACCATACAAATCAGAACACTGAACATCTTGTCTCAGATGGGTTATTGCCTGAATTTTCGGAATGAAAGAATCAATACGGTTCAGCTTTCCAAAGTTAAATCCTTGAGTTCGTACCGTTGTCGTTGAAGACCATTGATAACAGAAAATAGGGGTAGCCCGAACAACGCGGTCAAGTAACAGCTCAGCACTCATCAATCATATTCGCATAGTTATGTGTTGCATGTCTCATGATCGTCTGCACAAAGGGACCAAGATTGATCCAGTTGTGAAGACGACGGTCTTCAGACCGAACGACGTAGAACTGAAGAGATGCCAAGAGACCAGTTCTTATTCAAAAATTTATATGAGAACCACGGAGGTGATGAGCTCACTCATATCGCATCCAAGTTACTCATTAGCGTAATATTACGTCGGGTCGTCAAGCTCACAAAAAGCCAGAGTCTAAGTACTAGCAGAATTCCGATGACGCCGTAAGCAAAATGACTACAGTTTTACTTTGCAATGGATCTAGGAACGTCAAGGTTCTTTTATACAATCGATGGCCGCCTTCGATTCGGTGTTTGTAATGTCATCTGGAGCCGTTTCCTGTGTAGAGGAGCTCCAGAAAAACATGTGAATTTAGTAAGGTAGTTATGCGCTCTATTAGGACGCAGAGAGGATAGGTAGGGACAACCATTACGTGTTCATCATTTAAAACGGTCTTCGATAGGAATGTCCGATATCTTACTTAAAAACGTCTTAAAATTCCAATTACCCTGGATTGGACTGAGGCCTTCCCCATTGTAAGCATGTGGGCAATCGTTTGTGTTTGACTCTTGTTTCCGTCACTTAGCTCGTATCAAGTGGACTGACTGTATGAGCAACGCGATAGTTTGTCATTGCGTGAATAATGTAAGCGATCCTACTGAACCCGGAACCCGAGGGAATAAAACGATTGAAAAACTTTCTTCAAACAGCCCCGTATTCGAAATAGGCAGAACCAGTCATACTATTAGCAAAGCAAGCTTTGGATAAGCGATGCATTTAGCCACAAAACGGCCTTATCAATTGTATTGAGAACCAACACTGTGTACCTACAAAATGAATGATCCAGATACTGTGTGGGCGCCCGGATACATTTGAATAAAACGCCGATCGACATCTCAGTAGCCACTGGAGCTGTCAGAATGATGACTCTGAACCACGTTCTTCAGGTCAGGTTCAGCCTAACCCTGAAAGTAGACTAGAAAACTGAGATAATCCATCAGCTAAGTAGTAAAATGCTCAATTTACGATGGTTGGGCCACGTACTTCGGATGCCCGCAACAGCATACACAATCAACAGCATGCCTTCATCCACACGATTTCCAGCCCGTCCAATAAGTCTGATTCTAGCCATCTTTTATTTTGGCAAGTTCTTCCGTTGTACCGTTGTACCAAGAGTATTCAGGAGCAGATATATGTGAAAACAACTGTTCGCGATAATACTCATCGGGCATATACAATTCCAGTGGAGTTGTTAAATGTATACACAAAACGAGAAGAGTCACACGGAATAGCAATACACATAATATGTGAATGACAGTCTAACCAGGTAATTATGTGCTTGTTTGCGTGTGAGAGTGTTGCGTTTAGATGGGTCATGTGGCCGGTATACGGCAATCTGGTAATCCAGTTGACGGGTAAACGAGGTTCAAACAGTACACATGATTGAACACGAGATGTGAAGGAACAATACGAATTACTTTGGGGCACACAACTGCGGATTGTAAACCCTGACTGCAATCGCCTCGGTTGTTGATAACACTCCCGCCCCGAGTGATTGAGGGTGAACGCGGGACACGGTGCAGACGATGCTAAAGCTCTGTCAACTGTTATTTGATTACCAGTGTCGATCAAGTGCGATCCCAACTAGTTCGGAAAACGCTCACGGATCCTGTCCGGTGGTCGCCGACTATTAACATTTCGTATAGCTCCATTCTAATTTTACACATAAACCTAATGAATCCCTTGTGATCGTATACGCTTGACGAGAATGAGCAAAAGCAGCTGGTAGCAAACTTGATTTTTCATAAACACGTTCTCAAAGAAGGTTCCAAGTCAATAAGGAATGGTGAGGAATTGTGGGGCTTAATTCGTAGAGCCATTTGTTCATGCTTAAGACCATGTAGGTATGTACGCAGCCACATATTACGTCGCACAACCCCGCTACGGTTGCTTCCAAGGTTTTCGGCCTCTCGTTCTGAACTAGGAAACTGTGCAGTTCGCATATAACCTAATAGACCACGTGACAGTGGCAAGTACACTCATCATGGAAAAAAGTTTACAAAGGTACGTAAATAAGCCAACAGAACACACACATACACTTACAGGTGGAGTACACTGATACAAACCAGTCCGGTCGCGCGGCGAGTGCGACGAGGCCGATCACCTCACCGTCTGGATGCACGAATGCTTGTTTGACCAAGTGTGATGGATGCGCCTCATCCGACTCGTACAGCGTAATCAGCGTGACCTGTGTTACAGTGTGCCCATCAAACATGAATCAGAATGAAGGCAGAATAATTGGAAAATGTTTCCTACTGCAGCAGATCTACAAACGAACACTACTAATACACTGTGCGGACCACTTCCATGTAGTACAATGATTTAAAGACTGAGATAGTTCAGCAAACAGACAATCAACTAATGAGAAGTCACAGACAGAAATATAGAGCCTCATTAGTAGGCCTTAACTACCTCATTACTGAATTACACAACTGAAATGTCAGCGGGAGCGAATTAGGTGAATGTGTGAATAAGCGAGTAAGGACCAGAGATGATGGAATGGAAATAAGCGCCGCAGTGGCTCCGTTTATAGGGCAAGTTGATACAAGTGGTACGATAAACACAGTGACGGATAGAGAAGCGTTCATAAAATTGAAAGAATGTGGCTAATGTAATGGAAAGGCACAAGGTGTGTTGTGCCATTACACGAAAACGGAGTACAGTAGCTCGAAGTATGTGAGTCCGCATTTCTCAGAAAACAAGTGTACTTCATGTTACATTCTTATAAAATCCTCTAAAGAGATCCGTTCCGAGGCACGTTCTTTCTCAGCCTCAGTAACGGAAGGAAAGTTGCTCAAGTCTGGTGCGACAGATGGACACTACAGAGCAATAAGAACGGGATGCGAATGAGTTGTACCGTTGGATGGTTTGATTTCGTTGTTTTTGGTAGACAGATCAGTACACTGAACTCCTCAAGGCCATCTGCGAAATGTATATGAGCATAATTCGGAGCACATCCCATGAGTTTGACTTTTCTGAACATCATATCGCAGTTGGAGGTTCGGTTCATTGTTTGAAAGAGGACTCAAGTTCAGAAGCCAAGTAGACAGTAATGCACCTGTCGTTGCTCTTCGAGTGACGTAACATTCGTCCTTAAAGTGTTGTGGTGGCCGCTATACAAAGACGACAACGAATGGAATAAAGAGTATCTAAAACAGGAGTTCACTTCAGCTGGGTATCAAGTCTTCATGAATCAAGAGCAAGCGTGATGGTCTTTCAGTTATTTTCATCTGGACGCTCATTTGCCAATTGCAATACCTTTGTTGTAAAGCAGGGTTCGCAGTTACGCAAATGTAAATGAAGATCTACGGTCGGATTGGGTATACCAAGGTGGGCCGAAGATGTACATTACTTAAGATACATGATCGAACAGGAACAGAATGCGCATATGCAAATGAAAAGAATGGAAACTAGACCACAGCATTTTTTAGTTTCCGTTGGTAAAGGTTCTTTACAATATACCACAAACCAGTAAAACGGTCCAGTGACATTAAACAAGTGAACATGATATGAGATGTAAAATTGTAGTTGGCTTTCGACACATTGAGAGAGAGATAGGCTACGAGAATGTAAAGAGGGAATCATTCCTCATATGTGACTCACGTAATACCTTGAAGCCCAAATGAATTGAGGATTCACAGAAACCACACAATAGTCCGCTGGCAGCATAGTTAGTGGCATCGTAGTGAATACCAGCTGATCTGGTACTAATGTGAAATGGTTCCACCAGATAGTATCGGATTCAGTCGCCCGTGCAAATAACACTTTGTCTCACCGAATGGCAGGTTATGGGTTCCGGTAGCAACCAGGAAAATTTATAAATCCTTATCGTTTCGCATACATTCATGTTGTTGCCCCAGCCAAACGTGCCATGAAGCTTTCCTTTATCCATAATATTACCAATCGTCCACTGAAAGTATGCAACTCGCCGTTACCACAACTATTGCAAGTCCCAAAAATAAAAAAATTTCTCATCTTGCTTGACGGAAAGTAATGATATGCATTTTTCAAATCGACTATACTGTACACACCACACTGTGAGTTTTCCTATCGGTTCATTAGTACGCGGGAAACCATAAGCGTCGAGGCACATAATGCGGTTCATAATTTGACGGTGATCGATTGACATTTTGCAATTACCATTTTCATTTGAAGTGACAAAGACTTGTGCCTTTCGGGCAAAGATCAACGGTACAGCCATGCAGGAGCGCCTTTCTTCGATTTTGTAAAAAATGTCGTGTAAAGAATAACGCATCGATTTTGTGGAAACAGATATACACGCAGGTGAGAGGGTCGTCAGAAACACACAAAGGAAAAAGATGAACCAGGTTTCATAGAAAAGCGTTTCAATGTATTCGTGTAACTGAGGAAAAGATTATCAAAGTGACACATCGATGCAAAGGTCACATATGACAGAGAGCTCGACATGTTTGCAGAACGTCGCTAAATTCGACAGAAATAAACATATAGCCATGACTGAAGTTCCGTAAGACTATGACTAACTTATACGATGGGTGGACGCATCAAACACATTTAACCAGTCGCTGAAACGGAGTTCTGTGAACGAACAGCGCCAAAGAGCATGTAGTCAAACATCGTTCACAACTATACAGGTTAGAGTATTAGAAAGACGACATAGTGACTGCGACGGAGTAGAAAGAACAGAAACAACGACAGATACAGCGGGATGACGCGACACCCAGTTTGCTACAAAGAACCAGGTCATTCAGGAAACAGGTACTGTAGCATGCGGCACGTAGGTACACGGGTGGAACAGACAATGGGTCTGGCAGAAATCCCTAGAGCTGTTAAACGCTAGACGGAATATTCCTTCTGGTAGTTCATACAACAAGACTAGGAGAGATATCCGTAGTAAGCTGCAACATAGACTGAAGGATGATCGTGAGGCTTCGTAGGTGGAAAAAGTGAAGGAAATGGAAACCGCTTTCGCTTCACGGAACACCGACAAACTCTTTAGGCTTATCCGTGCTACTGGTCATCATCTATGATGATGATGATGATGATGGTCACAGGCAACTGTCTGTCAGTGAGGCTATCAACCAGGCAAATGACACACTCATCTATAAGTCCAGAAGGTTAGAGCGGTGGATGGAACAATTTGGGGATGAGTTTTGCTGCCCTCCTAATTCTGTTGTGTTGACGCCACAACCTCGTGATATATCACCCTGGTTGGTAAATTTGCAACCACCCACTGAGACAGAAGTCCGCACTTATATTTAGGTTCTCAAACATAATAAGACTGCTGGCTCAGATGACCTCGTACCGGCACTTTTCAAAGAAGGTGAGGAGGTGTTAGTAAAGGCTTTGACTCAGTTGTTTCAACCTGTGGATGACGGAGACCATCACTCCGTGCTAGGGTCGCTCGATAATAGTTCCCATACTCAAGAAAGGTATCCGGGGCTCTTGCGAGAACCATAGGGGAATTAGTTTGATCCCAGTCATTACTAGAGTCCTGGCATCTATCGTGCTTCGTAAACTCACTGTAGCTCGGGGGTGTAGCCGTCGTCTCGGCCTCACACGGGGCGCATCACGTGACAAGCCTAAGACTAAGTGACGCTCACTGTCCCAACTTGTGCATGCACGCCCACACATCCATCGGCTCGAAAACCTTCTTCCACATCGGAATGCACGCATGCACGCGCACGCGGTCACCATCTGCACACTCAGCCAATCGGAACGCTTCAACGGGATGTAATTCAGTGCGGTCAATACGTAGGCACGCATGACGCGGTTGGACCGGGATCGGAACAAGGAACAATACAACTGAACAGGACAGGACACGGTCCAGACGTGCGCCACTGCATTAGGGTTGTACACCGATCCCACCAATAAAGATCCAAACTATTTGGTTTAACCTTCTCATTGACTATAACTGAGAAACTGTTATTTGTTAGTGGGTACTCAAATTATCACGGTTAAGAGTTCCACTACAGGAGGCAAACATAAGGGAACAACAGGCAGGGTTTCGCCCTGGACGGAGATGTATAGTTCACATTTTCACCCTTCGTCAGATTCTGGAGAAGCGGCAAGTGTACCACCGGCCAACAATGACCGTATTTCTCGACTATAAAGGTGCGTTCGATTTGTTGGATCGATCTACACTTTTGGAGTCACTTAGACGCAGGGGTGTACCGACCAAACATGTGAACATACTGTCAGTGCATTATTCCCATGCTTAACCTCAGATTAGCGTTTACGGTTAACTGTCTGACAGTATCAGCACCAGGAGCGTCGTACGTCAAGGCTGTCCACTCTCACCATTCTTGTTCAATTTCGTCATAGATGAAACAATGAGGACTGTCTGCGACACACAAATGACGCCGGCGTGGACCTCCTACCTGCTGGAAGACTGACTGATCTTAATTATGATGACGATAAGGTATTGCTGTTTAACACTTTCCAGCTAGCACAAACAACACTACTGGCTATTTCGTGTTATGCTAAGTGCTCCTGAATGCGCTTTGCAGCGTCAAAATGCAAAGTGCTTCTACAAGATTGTTGTGATTACGTAGATTTATTGTTAGATAATGAAGTCGTGGAGATTGTTGACCGGTTTGTGTACCTGGGAAGCTGCATCAGCGGCGGTGGAGATGTAGGGAATGAAGTAGAAGCATGTGTCTCTAAGGATAGGGTGGTGTTCGCTAATCTGGAGTACCTCAGGCGACAGAGAAGTGTCTCTCTGAGGTCAGTGGATCGCGTATTTAAAGCGACAGTGAAGACTGTGTTACTCTACGACAACGAAACCTGGTCGCTCAGAGTAGAAGACGTGAACCATCCTGAGATATTTGATCACCGATGTTTGCGTTCGATCAGTCGCATCGGGTGACACCAACAAGTGATCAACGAAGGAGTTGAGAAGCGAGTATTTGGTAGTGCTTTTCAAACGGGTCCTTTCGTCCAATCCTTACATTTGCACAGACTTGAATGGTTAGGTCATGTAGTAGGGATACCAGCTGGTGGTCTGCCACACTGAACACTCCTTGCCGATGCTGTGGCCGACTAGCGTAAGGTGCGAGGTGGGCAGATGATGGTCTGGCGTAGAGAAATGAAATCGTCCACGAAGGGATTGACCACTGTAGATTGGGTTCGTCTTCCGAACTGGGGCCCTCACACCCATCCACTCACAGAGTCGGTGGCTGGAGACGTCACTGAGATGGCGGTCAATCGACCTCAGTGACTTCAATGTTGTTGTTGTTTGTCCGATTTGTCTGTGAAGTGTGTGCGCTCAATGACGCGAGTCAGTGAAAGCCATCAGAAGCTGTCTTGCTGATGACGATTTACTTTCACTTACAGCTTGGTTGTTTGTTTGCAATGTGTAGGCACCTTAATGTTGAATGCTTGAATATAGACGGGGCTATATTTAGTAGTTAGACTTCTTACCAACGTCTTTTTTTCTCCTCTCCTATATAGGGTTTGCTTTTCCATTCTTCACGGTTGTGTGGCATTTGAGCATCTGTGTGAACCACTGATGTACTGCTGTCTGTGATGATAACGATGATTATGAAACAGACAACCGACCAATAAGATGAGGAAGTAACGAACAATGATTAGCGAGGAACACTGTAATGGTACTCTTGAATAGTTCATCGTCCACGACCTTAAAATGGGAGGGGGTTCAACCAATTGGCTAATAGATTATAGACTGGAGTCTCTAACGATAGCTGAAAAAATAATGCCGTACGAATTCAGTCGCAGTACGTTCCACACCGAATATATAAAGTTTGTCAATTTGCATGGCGAAGATGTCATCTGCCAGAACAAAGTATTATCCAACAAGCCAAGAAAGTGTCGTAAACTTTAGATGCATCTGGTCAACGCTTTTGTTCTACAACTTTGGTAAACACACTCTACACCAAAACCCTTAGAATCTGAATATAATTCGGCAACTTAATAAAACGTAAATGAGGACGCTTAACAGACGTTCCAGTACATTGGTTTCATTTTATATACAGTGCAGATGGTAAGAAAGCAACTAATTATCCATGGCTCATGACGCATTATGGGACGAGGCTATAAGCATCTGACACTGACCTGACTGGCATTCGGTTTCAGGGATTGCGATCCGACAAGGAATTGTACCCGATCGGCTTCATCCGCTCCCAAGGCGTAGTGCAAAAGATCCAGTTCGTCGCCGGCGTCTTCAAGCACAGCACTAAAGGCCTCATCCAGATCGTCGTCCTGAACCGAACCATGTAACCCAACCAAACATCGAACGTTCAGCTGAAAATGGGAGAAAACCATCACGGAGGAAATTCAAATCTATACATGGCACACGGCAGCTTTTAAAATGAGGGTCATCTAACCAGGTGACCTGGAAAGAACTGTTTGAGTTGGTAAGTCTCGCGCCTCTGGTCAGCAGATGATTTCAGCAACATACTACGATACATACAACCTGCAACAAAAATGATACGGTCACCTCAAATCTTCATTATCACTAGGCTGACAATAAATACTTTCCGCAGAAAACATACTTGGAAGCAGCAGATTGGGATCTGCTTGGATGGCTTTTATTTAAAAATGAATACGTGTAGAAATGGGAAAAATAGCAACGACAGGATTGCATGGCCACAGTAGGTCATCATGGCGCTCTCAGGATGAAATGCGGCCCAAAGTTAGCCGATCAGACAGACCCAATGTTTCATGAGGACAAGATGTGCGATGTGCGTATAATCGAGGTATCGGAATGCTGAAACGAAATAGTACAAGCAGTTTGCACCTTGTAGGATTACAACGCATAAAATGATCACACAATTTTATCGTGATCATTCTTCCCTATTTTCTGCGCAATTTCCTTTCTATTAAATTCACTCAAGCAAAATCTAGACTACTGTTCACTGCGAGGAACCACTGGTCGAATTGATAATAAGCAATACAATGTAAAGAGTGTGACGATGCCATTTTGTCGCTGGATGTGGCAATACTTATTGTCAGTGAAAAACCAATACATGGCACCAAAAAAGTGGTTAGCGAAAATTGAACAAAGAACGCATGAACTGCATAAGCTGATCAACCAGATGCGTATCTGACACTAACTTACGTGGACGGCTGTCCCAAAAGAAGGCTGAAAGTGCTCCAGATTCATAGTCATAAGGCAATAAGTGCGACAGGACGACTGGAAAAGCGGCAAAGTTTCAATAATGGCTTGCACACGACGGTTGATAGCTGAAACAGCAATTATGTGAACAGGGCACTCATATACTGGTATTTGAAAAACATGATAATTCTACTAACTCGGGTGTATTATACACTGTAAAAATCGAATATAAAAGTAGTTACATTTTTTACGTGATTAGCTCTTTCATAAATTTGAACGGAACAGTAGGAAGACAGCAATCGAGCGGCCTCTCCGGAGCAACACTAGATAAATACCAGTAGAACCGAAGGCAAAACCTATTTTAGACAAAGGGACAGCAAACCACAAAATAAAAGTCATGGACGAAGGATTTCTATAAACGCAAGGAGGGGAAGCCGTCGAACGAGAATTGAACCTGATGGGGTATGACGGCTTGCGGATTTCATTGGCCCATTGGACTAAACCGGGCGGTGTGATGCTCACACGAATCACTCGTGTCAAGCAGGTCAATAGATAAAGGTCTGATAACCCACAGTTTCTTGATTCTATGGGCTGTGGGTTAGAATGCTGTTATCTTTTATTCGGACGAACTAGATCTAGTATGCCGCCAACCATCGAACGCCCTGCCATATAACCTTTCGAGTCAAAAGCTTTGGTCGAGAATCCTAATCTTTCTCCTGTCTAGGTCTCGACATCCGGACGGTATCACAGCCCACACAACCGTAAATATTTACAACACAAATACTTCTATACTGCATCGGCCGTCTCACAGTATAAACCGGATCCCCCTATCTGTTGCATACAACAGGGTGAATAGGCGAAAACATACCACTGCTGACCCCTCCCCTATTATTTAATCCAATTAAATCCACAGGACCCTCCCGGCTCCATTTCTAGAAATTACTCTGCAGGTTCGACAACACAACTAATCATGATAACATTGTGTTGCTAAATCCGATCTCTTACAACCCAGCCTCAGGTCTACAGACCCTTGTTCAGGCCTATAGTGCGAACTGACGTAGTCTCTTTCAGTGTCAGCACTCTGAAACATGTTGGTCAACCGGCCGCTTTCGCACGGTTAGATTAGCTGAGTGTCGACGTCTCTTGCATTTTGGAGACTAGGATGCAGGACAGTAGCCAACGTACCGAACTGACGGACGCGCACTGTCTATTCCACATTGGTTGTACTTTTTAGGCAACTTCACGGACGACGTTACCGATCAGGATGCGGTGAGCATAGTTCTCAACATAACAGAGGCCGCCGCGTTGGCAAATTAGACTTTCATTAGTAGTAGACTCCATGCTTTCATTTGATAGGTTTCGTTGAAGCCACTTCTAGACGCAGTCTTCAGAAATTCTTCCATTGCATGTTTATGCTTCAATGGACTTCAGCGACGTCAACGTCCAGGTGTTAGGGTGAACTTGACCTGAAGAACACGATTCTGCTACCAAAATTCACTGGTTTTCTGTGAAGATGTGAGTATAATACTTGTATAATTTCGCCGTCCCAAGGTATTCCGGTAAAAACTAATGGCACGGGGCGTGTGGTTTCACAGGAGATTCGACCTAAGCTTGACAGTCCGAGTGTTGTCTGTCAGCTCGGTTCACCTGGACTGCTGAGAGAGTAGGTGAGGTGTGTTGAGTGGTGAAACGGCTCGTAACAGCAGAACACCTAGGAATTTTGCATCATTTTGCTATACAACAATGAAATAGAAGAGATTGTGCGGAGAATAAAGGGAGAAATGAGGGAAGAGTGGACAGAAGCAAAAATGACAACAATGAAGATACCCGAGGCTGTGCTCCTGACTACTAATGGCCACTTTGAAATAATCCAGTCGTCCAGCTGCTTCTTGAATGCATCGAGTGATGGGGCCAGGACAATCGCCGTCGGAAGTGCATTCAATGTCGGACAGATTTGGACGGCAAAACTATGTCGTCTACATAACAGGCTGTTATATGATGCAGAAGTCATGTACTTATGGTCCCTGAGACCCACTGTGTCGATGACTATGAAAAGGTTTTTGTTGGGGTGATTCGGGGAGCATGAGATTTTATCAGTACAGGGTCTCCTCTCGAAAACCTGTAGACCAGGGAAAATTGTTGTAGTTTTGACAGACGGTCCTCATACGACAAGAAAAATAAACCCTTCACTGCCTTAGTGGCCCTCCTCCGAATAGCTTCTAGAGCAGTTAGGTCTTTCCTCCAGTACGACGCACATGCCTGAAGGTTGACTTCCAGTGGTCTTACCAGTGTGCTAAAGATACGTGAAAGAGTATTGATTAGTAAATTTTTAAGAACTCTACCGAGCAGTGATAGCCTGCTACCGGCTACATTACCAGCACCATAACTCTGGTACTAGGGAAGAGTTCCGATGTGACAACCGTACTTAGGTCGCGCTCCTGGTGGACAGGTAGCGTCGCCTAATCCGGTGTGTTTTAGTTCTGTGATAACGAAAATGCAGTCTTTGACCTGAACATGCCGAAGGGCGATCGATTTTTCACTGACCATAGATGCACAACATTCAGGTCTCTTTGGAAGTTTTTCGCACTTTCAATGTTGTATGAGACACACCAAAGCTTCGTATCATCAACATACATCACAAGGGAAGAGTCACATCTAGGAGGTCGCTAACGTAGGCTAGTAATAATAAGGGACCTAATATAAAACCTTGTGGCACGTCAGTTGAATGACCTGGATAGCTCGCCACTGACTTTAACGGTGTATGTGCGACAAGATAGGTGCTGTTTGAGTCATAAACAAACCTGGTTGCAGGAGGCCAGATTATTCAATATTTCCAGCAGTATAATGTGACCAAACGCCTTCGCGAAATCTGGGAACACAGCATCAGCTGAGAGGCGTTCTTCGGCAGCTTTTGTCCATGAATAAGCGATAACCAGTAGGTTTGTTCTGCATGAGTGATCATTTCTGAAGCCGAGTTGCTCCAATGCCAACAACGGGTGAGTATTTAAGTTGTCCCTTACGAAATCGTCAACTATGTCCTCCATCATTTTAACATGGCTGGAGTCCGTTTTACCCCCGCCCCTGTAGCTGGCAGAGATGATACCGTGTTTCCAAGTGGCTGGAATACAAGCAGTAAAATGAGTGATGAAACAAACAAGGAAGCGGTTCTGCTAGTTCATCTGTGCACCCTTTCAACACGAGCGGAAGTGTCTCATCAAGCCCCGGTTACTTATCAACGCGTATCAGCAGTAACTTGGCGCGTACGTTAACCAAGGTGGAGTTAGGGGATGAATCCGAAGGACGATTAGGATTGAAAACTGTGGTGCATGGTTCCATCTCGGTTGAGCTGCTGGAGACATATGCGTATTGAGCGCTTATTATCTCTGCTGCCTCGAAATTAGAAGTAGGGTTCTGAAGGTCTCATGAGGAGTGATATAGCAGCCTTCGGCCTGGTCAAGAAACCTATGTGCCCGAAGAATCTTTAAGGACAGTCGACAATGGACCCTGTAACTGATATTTAGTAAAGCGTGAGGTTGACGCGCAGGGTTGTTGTACATTCATTACGAGGCCAGGTGTGAGGCGCCGTCCCCTTCAGGAGTTGCTTATCAAGATGTTCACAACTGAGTTAGATTTAGCTGCTCAAATAACAGTACGCTCAGCATTTCATCTTGGCCGGGAGGCGAATGATATCAGTGCGTCACGGCGACCAATCAAAGTGGTCCTAGGGACTGCATTCTAAGCTCGCCTGCTCCTGTAGCGGTCGTCGACGATGCGCTGTGTGGACGTCCGTATAGCAAGAGACCTGGCCCCAGAGGATCGTGAACGCCTGAAGGCTGCCTTAAAGGAACTGCACGATGGAAAAGATAAGAGAGGAGTTCGAATTGTTTATTGAGAATTTTTTGGCTCAAGCGGAGAAGACCTCAAGTCCGTTAAAAATCCCTTGTGATCTCCCTGTTTCTTCTGAACAAGGAGGAGCGGCAGAGCCTTCAGCAAGACTACCCGCCACCCTTCCTTCCAGAGATAGGGAAGCAAGTTGAGATTGGACGAAAGTAATGTGCCCAAACGTTCAGAGCCTCCTAAACAAGTTGGATGAGGTAGAGAAATTGGTTGATAGTGATAACCCCGCAGTCACGGCCCATGCTGAGACGTGATTGCCAGAGGACGTGATGGACGCAGAAGTCTCCTTCTCCGGATATACCCTCTTCCGCTCGGACCGCTCCAGTATCAGTGGTCGACAAGCAGGGGGTGATGCTTTTTATCCGCGATAACATCCTTGCCACTCTCGTGCTAGCCAGAGCACCAAACAGCTCTACCATGTTCGGTATTATATATCGCTCTCCTGGGTCGTTTACGCCTCAACTGTTAGACGATTTAAGGATGTTTGGAACAAATAACCATTGCTTGATATTGGGGAATTTCAACGCACCTCACAACAGCTAGAGAATATTAGCCTGCGCCAGTGGTTCAGACCGTTTTTCATATATTGCTTCGGTTGGTAGTTGACGAGCTGTACTTGTATCAACATGTGGAAGCTCCCACACGGTTACAGGCTGAACGCCGCTCTAGATTGGATTTGGTATGTCCCGTGTTAGAGTCTGACATCAACCGCGTTGACATCTTGCCCCTAATGGGGAAGAGTGACCATGCGCTGCTGGATATATGGTGGGCAAGAGGTGAACTGCGGACAACACCTTTTCCGGTTCGATGGAATATCTGGAGGATTCCGTTCGGAGTAATGAGGGAGGCTGTGCGTGAATATGCGTGGGGCGGCAGCACGAACACGGTTGGTGAGCGTTGGTGCAAAATCAGAGATAACCTGCTAGCCCTCGTGGAACGGTTCGCACCGGTGTTCCGTGGTTGTTTCCATCCTAAAGGGCAACCATGGTTCGATGTCGAACTGCCTGCCATCCTCATGCGCAGACACAGGCAGCGGAGGAACTATCGGGCTGGTCATGGTGCTTACGATGCTTACCAGAAGACACGGAACGAATGTAACGCCATGAAGATAATGAAGCGTCAGCAATACGAGCAAAGGCTGGCCGTGGAATCGGCCACAGCACCCAAGAGGATCTGGGCGTATATCCGCCGACGGGTCAGCACCAAGGCGAGAATCTCGGCACTGATGGATCAGAGCAGAAACGAGGTGGTTGGTGACTGAGATAAGGCTCAGCTGATGGCTGGGTATTATGCTTCGGTCTTCTCCCCGGATAATGCAAAATCCGTCTTGCCCGATGACATTGGACCATGCCTGATCGACACGCTATTTAGCCTTGAAGAGGTGGAAGGCGAGCTAAGGTCGGCCGATGTCAATAAGTCCTCCGGTCCGGATAACATCCAACCTTCGTTGATGCATGAACTGGCAGTGGAATCAGCTGCGTCACTGGCAAACCTGTATCAACAGTCCTTGAACGAAGATAAACTGCCAACGGAGTGGAAACGAGCAGTAATTGCGCCTATGTACATGAAAGGAGGACGATCGGAAGCTGTCAACTACCGACCAGTATCCTCGACTTGCGTACTTCGTAAAGTAATGGAGCGGCCGTCGTCTCCAAAGGCAGAACGAATTCCGGAGGGGGCGATCTTGCTTGGCGAACTTTCTGATTGTCAGAGAGCGACGGGTGGAAGTGAGTGCGGACGGCAAGACTCTGGACGTAGTTTCCCGACTTCAGCAAGGCGTTCTACAAAACGCCGCATAACCATTTGCTGACCAAGTTGTTGGCGTACGCTGTCCGCTTACCTATAACAAATTGGATAGCAGACATCTTCCGTAGCAGGTCATTCGCTGTAAGAGTTAATCGACAATTATCGGAACGGCTGCCCGCCCCAAGTGGTGTGCCACAAGGGTCAGTGCTCGGGCCCTTGCTGTTTCTGGTCTTCATCAGTGATCTATTGGACCAGTTGCAGTCGCCTGCCCTCATCCTCGCGGATGACATGGAAGTGTGTAAGGACAGTCTTTTCAGGTGGGGATAGCGATATATTGCAACAAGACTTACATACGATTTCAACATGGACGGTGCAATGGGGCTTGCCCCTTCATGCACCTGGGAAATATCACGGATGTCAAGGCATACCATGTTGGAGGTCACCTATTAACACAGTGTAATACAGAACGTGTTGGTGTCTGACACCTTCAAAACGCAGGCTCACACAACACAAGCTTGTGTTAAAGCCAAGAGAGTACTTGGGGCTAACCGTAGATCCTTTGCTAAAGTGTCCAAGTAGGCCTTTGCCTACTTTTCTCATCTCATGTTCGTCCGGAACTAGAGTACGGCCACACCGCAGGGTCCCCCTGTACACAAACTGAGGTGTCTCAACTTGAAAGAGTACAGAGGGCAGCCACACGCATGGTTGTTGAAACGAGAGGCCTTTCCTATAACCAGCGGCTAGAGTACCTGAACATGTACCCCCAGAGTTACAGGCGGCTCCGCGATGACTTTATTGTGATACATCGCATTTTGCGAGGTGACATGGGTGAGGTGCTAAGAGTAGACTTTCCCCTTTGCAACAAGCACAGATTGCCGGGTCATCCACTCACGATTTTCAAACAACGATCGGGACGACTTCATGACGTATTTCGACTGTCACGGGGAGCGGTCAATAGTTGGAATGCGCTACCAGCGCAGGTGGTGCATGCACCCAATGATGTGGCCTTTAAGGGCGTTGGCTATAGCTACGTGGTCGTAGTCTGTGAGCGGAGTAAATTACACAAAGCATTATAAGTGTACACCTGTACTGAGCAGGATGGTTAAAATGAATTACTACTCATCGTCTTTAAAAACAAGTTTCAAGAGACCGTTTAATAACGCGGAATGTATGCAAGATGATTGAAAGCGTTCCTGTTGGTTTTGAAAAAGTGCAATGTGACAAGATATAACTGGAGGTAGCGGGATACAGCGCAGAAGTTGGCCGACATAAAGGACTCATTAGACCGCTGTAGTCGATATACGTCACTTTAAATCTGCAGCACCATAAGTGATAGCGTGCGCTTTGTGCAACTTACTGCGTCCGCAGACTACGACCATGTGGCTATAGGCAACGCCGTCTTCAAGCAGCTTCTAGTTGAACATATGATGGCGCGCTGGAAGAAGGAGGATAGTTAGCCCCTGCTTACTCCGGTGTCGAGACGTTCAGTGAAGAGGTTCACACAGTATGAGACTCCTGCTTTCTATCAATGGACAATGACTTCGTTCCCACAGAATTACGCCATGAATGGGTCAATGGGTGATAGACAGAAGTAGAAAGCCACGGCTTTTGATGGTTCCGCTTCTCCAGGAGAGGAATCTCTGGACCAGAGGGATAGTTACACGTCGCAACTTTTTTTAGTTGTATCAGAGGGCTAAAACGGAGAATAAGTAGATAAACAAACAAACAAACAGATGTACGCTTACTGTTATTAAACTCGCAATTCTATAGCTGGGTGCACATACATAATCAGGTGTGGGCTATTCAATAGACGACCATGCATACGTGGCTGTGCTGGGGTTTGGACTAAGTGTTAGAGTAGCGATCCAGACGAAGTTTGAACGCAGCGACTGTCGTGGCACTCACGATATGTTCTGGCAGGGAGTTCCAGGATTTGCAGACCTGAACCGAGAAGAAACTGTGCCTTAGCTCGAGTCTGCTGTACTGACATTTTATTTTTAATGAATGCCCTCTGAGTGAGCTAGTATCCGCACAAGTGATCAGGGGTCTGCACGGATGATTAGGGGTCTTCATAATCATGAACGTTAAAATTAGGTCACCTCTCTGTTTGCGGTATTCCAGAGAGAAGAGATTAAGCTCGCGAAGCCGCTCAGTATAGGGCTTCGTAACCAACCCACGGACTGATTTTGTCGCAAGCCTTTGAACAGTTTTCAGAATTAGTTTGTCCTTTTGTAAATTAGGAGGCCAAATAAAGGTTCCCTGATCGAAGGGAGGACGAACAAAGCCGTTATACAGATGGTTGAAACATGATAGCTCAAATTTTCCAAACAAACGCTTTAGAAGCGCTAGTACGCTATTGACTTCCTTGGCGCTCACCTCGGTATTGGGAGAACTGGAGAGGTTGTGTATTACAACAGTGCCAAGATCTTTTTCTCTGTCTGTGACTTGAAGCGGTACTCCGCCGAGGGAGTAGGGGATATTGTGCTTATGCCTGATATGCATAACCTTGCACTTGTTGGTACTGAACTCGATGAAGTTTGATTTAGACCATTTGTAAAGTGCATTGATATCAGCCTGCAAGGTGTACGCGTCAGAGCTGTTACGCACAATACGCCAGATTTTGATATCGTCGGCGAACAGTAGCAGTGGAGACGATACTTCGGATGGCAGATTATTGATGAAGATAAGGAAGAGTAGCGACCCCAAGATGGAGTCATGTGGGACTCCGCTGGGGCTGTCTGACAGAAGATACAGAGGAACCCACCCGCACATGGTAGGAACGGTTTGATAAATAGGATTTTAGCCAGCGGAGAAGTTTACTCTTGACACTACAACGGTGAAGCTTATCGTGTAAAACAGAATGATCCACTAGGTCAGAAGCCTCGGCAAAGTCAAGGTAAATAGCATAGACCCCCCCTTTGATGTCGGCAGCAGTGGTCCACTGGTGTACAGTTGACAGCAAATTTGTAGTACACGAGCAGCCGAGTAGGAAGCCGTGTTGCTCACTGTAGAGGACAGCTCGTGCTAAAAGGTGCTTAGATGATGAATGGTGGACTAACGCTTCAAGAATTTTGGATACACATGATAGGGTGGCAATCGGGCGACAGTTGCACGGCTGAGTGCGCTGTCCACCTTTGAAGAGGGGAGTGGTATTCGCCGATTCCCAGCTTTCGGGTACTGTTCCTGCAGCACTTGACTGTGTAAACAGGATGCTTAGCGGGACAGCTAACTGTGCAGCCCCGTGGACAAGGACTAGAGGAGATATACAGTCTGGTCCGGGAGATGTGGGTTCGATCCCCCGCAAGTTTATTAGCACAGCATCCGCTGTGGTATCTACTGTGGAGATTTCTCCAGAAGTGTTAACAATTTCTGTCGCGGAGCAGTTAGGCATGTCGTTAGTAAATACAGTACTGTAAAAATCAGCCAGAACTTCAGAGGCTTCACCATCTGAGCAAGTGAGCCCTTGCGGTTCGGCTAGTCGGGGAATGCCAGCTTTGGCTTTACGGGTTCTTGGGACAAATTTGTCTAAGCTTTTAGGACCACTGATGAAGCGCCGGGTTGAGAGTTGCTTGAAATCTAGTCGATACTTCCTGATAAGTTTGGTGCATCGGTTTCGAATTTGCGCACACAGATGAAGATCATCCAGATCCCCTGATATTCTGAACCGAGCTCATGCTAGACGTTTAGCTTGGATTACTCCTAACGTTCGGGACCTCAGTAGCTGTTGCGGTTTCCGGCGAGTTGTAGAGTAGAGTGATGTTGAGCAATCTATCGCTTTGTAAATGGTATTAGTAAAATGGTCACACATTCACCCAACAGACAGTGATGAGTTGAACCGATCCCATGAAGCATTAGCTAGGTACGCATTGAGTGCATGTACCCCAATTCTTTGGAAGTTCCTTGTTGCAACGATTGCTTTGGGAGTAAGCTCAGCACTACAAATATAATCGAAGGTTATTACGGTATGGTCGCTTAAGCCGAGTGGGGCATCCACGGTCAAGTTGTCTACCATCAGCTCCTCATTAGTGAAGACGTAGTCTAGGCGGGAAGGAGCGTGGACAGCGCGCCATCTTGTACAGTCGATGACATGTCCGATAAGGCCAGCAGCTGCAACTGAAGCTAGAAATGTTGCAGACATTGCATAGCGGGGCTTTGTACGAATAGAATTGGAAGCCAATTTGTGGCAAGTTAAAGTCTCCCATTATTAGGATATGTGAGTATCACAGAGAGGGGATATAGGTGAGTCCGGACAGGACTGCCTCACCGCGGTCAGAGTAGGAGCAGGGAGGCCGATGTACTACGCCAGCTAACAATCTATCAGAGTTGAATGGTGCAATGGAGCACCAGACAGATTCCGGAACAGCAGTGAGCATTGGATGAGACAGAGGAGTAGCCAGGAAGGAGTTGCAGACATAAAGAGCAACACCACCACCTCTGCCCATTGTTCTATCATTCCGAAAAAGCAGCACGTCTGTTATATTGAGCTCAGCATCAAGATGGTTTGGTGAGAGCCATGATTCAGTGGTTCCGAGAATAAAGATGTCATCAACGAGGCAAAACGCACGGATTTTGCCGGTATAAGCAAATTTGATAGAATTTACTCTGAATGAGTGCAGGTTGCCGGAGCCGGTAGTGGACTGGATTTTTCGGGGGATGCTGGGCACATCGGTAGAGTTATCGGACTGAGCCAGTTGGTGGGCTTTTTTACATTTCAGGTCAACTAACCGAGCAGCTCGTGCTAGGTAGTCAGCTCGCAACTTCTCGCGTTCATCTTTGGAACGATCGGGGTAGAAGGCTATGCCTCCTGGGATTCGATGGCGCTCGTGGCAAAAACCTTCTAGTATATATGCAGCTTTCTCACGGCAGTCACGGTAATTTTCAACAGCCGTGGTGAAGAATCAGCTGTGGTCAGGCTAGTGAGCAGAATGCGCATTATGTTCTGCAGAAGCACATTTTCTGGCTTTAAGGCAGACGCAAAAAATCCCCATTGATTGATATCGTGCGCAATGTTGTCCCCACATATGTCAGGCACATTTCTGATGATTATGTTGCGGGAATGATCAACAGCCATCGCATTTTTCGTTGCTTGTTGTCTCCGTTGTCGCTCGGTCCAAGGTGTGTTAGGATAAATTGAGGTGCCGCCATAGGAGGGCAGTTTAAAGGCTGCTAGGAGAACTTCCTCTGCTTCCGAAGAACACGTAAGAGAAACCCGTACCAACCTTGGTTTGTTGACATGCGGTGAGTCGGGCTTCCTTGCGAGACGGGTGATGGCGATAGGGAATCGAAATATCATTTGCATTTGAACACACAGGGCGAGCCAAAGCTCGCAGTTAGGTTCGTCGCGAAGTTGGATAGTTGAGTGCCTTAAGGCACTCCGGGAGGTCCTGCAATATAACGGACTCTAACCGGGCAGCAGAATGTTTGGTTTCTGCGAGAGGCATGCCAGTATCAATTGAGCGTGACGGTTCTTGGGTACCGGCCACCACTGACGTATACGGTCTTTTTTGATCGCTTTGCTTGCGTCCAGTTGGTGTTGTCACAACCTGAATAGGGTGGTGCTCGCTGGCGTTTGCGGCGATGTTATCAATTATGGATTTATTACAGGTTGACTCGCTAGCTGCCACTATCGCAGTGCCAGTGATGCCTGCTTGACCGGCAAATAATTCACCAGATGAACGACAGCTATCGCAGTTAGGTTGAGTGTAGTCTAGGTTGGCTGCGCTGAGTGCGTGGTACAGCGCTGGAAAAACGCCAAGGCAAGAAATATGAAACCATGTACTACAGCCAAGGCATTGTAGCGGACAATTATCCAAGTGGATTGTTTGACCATTTGTAACCAGGAGACAGCAGGCAAGCTATGGCAGTACCTGAACGACATGTCACACGAAACTGGCAGTGTAACATCCGGTTAGCCTATAATTAACTACCATACTTTTACGGAAACAACAGAAGTAACCGGAATTAAGTCACTGCCATGATACTTTACCTTAAACCGTTACTGAGATATGGATGTACGCCAGATTGAAATATATACTTGTGCGTTCATGAGGCCACAAGGTCACTTAATTCTATAAATACATGGAAAGTCACATGTGACGCGAATTCCAATTCGTCCGGCGGATAAACACGCTCTTTATCCGGAGCTTGTTTCGTCCGTGTTTTGATTGGTTCTTGTTTTCAGCGATTTCAGCGATTGATACACGGGTTCGAGGCAGAGGCCCAAGGGTCCCGGATCCAGTC
>LUCH01017868.1:0-22764 GCA_013368495.1 Paragonimus heterotremus
GGTTGTAGCTGAAGTGGAAGAAGTGATAATCAATGTTTTTGTCGGATAAATGATGAATATCAAATTTGGTCATTATCTGTCACATAACTGAGCACTAGCTCACGTACACGTGGCAAGCTATATTCATGAACAGTCAATGAGCAATAAACAAAACAATAAGCACGTTGTTACTGATGGGTGGGACGTGTTATCCATGTTTACACTATACCGTAAGTAGGAACAACCAAGTGAAAAAGTAGACCCTTTGCCACTGGAAATACTACAAATGAACCAAGCTGAACATATAATTCAGGTGAATGATTAACCAACGACCGTGGCGCATAGCTTTCATTAAGAATTACTGTGATATTTCGTGTACGGTGCAATGTAAACGCAACGTGGTCGAGAATTACAAATTCCATCATATTCACTAAACCACATGGAACTTGAGCGTTTCTGCCATACAGACTATGTATTACATCATGGAAATTCCGACGGAAGCGTTTTCAGGACGCAGAATCGATGAGGGAAGTCAGCGTGACGTTTTTGTCGAAAAAAAATGTCGACACATTTTTCCAACAATAGTGCAGATGTGGACAGTTTTTAGGTATAGATAATTTTTCTCATTGCAACGCATCTGTTATACTCGATAAGGTATGTATGTTTGTCCCGCAATATGCGTCTTAATATTTCATGAAAAATTTGAAACATCTCTTTTCGCGTCTAAATGGCCGTTTTCAACTCGCTTCGGCCTTGAAGCACAAGACCGGCGAACTACAAATCATTCTTTCAGCAGAACACCTTGCTTTCATTCCAGCGTACATCCTGATTTCACGGAAAACTTAACAACAGTGCTACCAACGAGTGGTGAAGCATGGTGAATTGTCCTACGTTAAAGTAGGTTGTAGACGTCTCTCATGTTTATAGTATTATAAAAAGGCTGGTACTCATGTTTCAACAACAGTTCGATTGTCGAAATTACAATCACGCTTCTCCGCTTAAACACGCCAAAATTTAAACAAAAACGTGTGCTTCCACGTCTACGATGTCGATTTTCATTGGATTTTACGTTCACAATTCCGAAATAGCGTAGAATGCGACTCCGCGTTATTTTTCCATTAATCCCTATGCCATTAAACAACCGCACATTTCTTGTTTACGTCTTCGGAAGATTGGAACGAAGAAATCTCCAGGGAACAGATTGTCAACATTGTAGTTTCTGCAACATATCACAAATTTTCAACAACTTTAATGACTGCGAATTATTTTTTAACTGAAGAATAACGGAGATATTCACGTTCTGCCGATTACACGCAGCTAACATTACTGGGAATATCCCGTTTATTTCTCAACCCTTTCGTGTTCTTTTAGTTTGATGCCTGTTGGGACTTGTAGTGACAAACGATCTTGTGTCTTCTCTAAGGATCCCGGCTGCAACCGTGTTTTCCTGCTTATCTGTTCTGTACGCATGATTCTGTGTGCGTCTGCAACAGGAGAGCTGATGTGAACTCAGGGCTAATTTCTTCAATCGTGCAACTAATTGCACACAGCGAATGCTTACCCTTTTCCTAACGACTCGTCTATTATTTCAATCCTCAAGGTCATTTAACCCAAACCTCTTCGAGCGTCGGTTAACGCCCTAGAAGGTTCCACGCACTTTTCGCTTGGCGCGCTTCTTTCTTTCTTTCTCTCGGTTACTGCCACTAGTCATAGTCTAGGCTAGAGCTAAACACTCATCATATTTCCAAACATTGTTGGAAATATACGGCTTGTTCCCAAACCTCACAGCCTTCTCCAGTTCGATGCCTGTTGGGACTACGTTTCGACTGTTGTTCAGGAAAGACTTATTAAATAGTTCGTGGACTAGGGTGTAGCGCATACCCACTTGTTCACTACTGACTGCATTTTGATTGCCTTCCGGGAAAGACCTTCTAAGTTGTTAGTTGATGAGGGTGAAACGCGTGTCCACTTATTCACTACGGGAGTCTTCACGAGGGGAGGGTCAATTATCTGCCAGATCTTTGGAAATTCGACGGGGAAACGCAACACATTATTTCACATAAAATGTGGGAGGAAGATCAGTCTTTTGTGTTATCCAGTGACGAAAAACATTTCAGGTGAGCCCTCGTGTGTTGATGTTTCACCCTGAATCTCTACACTGGTTGCAGACTGTCCGGCTGCTGGCCTGTGACCATCCTGCAACCACCACTGAGCTAAACGTTTTCACAAAGAAAACTGAAACTCAAAGACTTCAGACTCAGATTAGTCATAGTGACTAAGGTTGTCACAACAGACCATCGACGACTTTCTGAGAGCAAGCCAGATATGAGAGGTAGGACCGATTTTCTCTGACCGAATGACCGATGCTCCCTCACTGTGAAGCAAAACAGAATTTGCTATGACATACGTAACACATAATGGGACCTTGAGTTTAGCAGGTTGTGTAAACGGGTTAATGCTTTCCAAACGACACCTGCAAACTTAAAATGTATTTCAATTTGAACATCACTCAAAATTGATCGCAGCTGTCGCATTCGCATAGACTATCCGGTCGGCCCCTTTCGAAAAGAAGCACTAGACTCGAGTTTCGCTCTCATTAGAGCTCGTCAGTAGTGCATATCATTGCCACTGCCGGGACTTGAACCACGGACATGCTGTCCGTAAGTAAGTGTGGTTAATCTAGCTTCGAACCCACACAAGGAAATTGTTTTGGGCGGGAAAACATTCGTGACGGAAAGAATGATCGGAAAAGGATTCAGGAGAGGAAATCAAGTGAAGTGCGACTAAAACAGACAGACTATCAATCATCTACGAACAGGTGGAAACACTGACAGGATTGCTGTGTGAGCAATTTCTCCCAAGTTAAAGAACGCCAGTGATGTGAGCTTGAGGCTCAGTGGTAGAGTGATTTAAAAAACACCGGAAGTTGTTCTCGTGAAAGCATTTCAAGAGGAGCTTGCATTGCGCTATTATTTGATAAACATGCTCAGGATGATGGACATTTCAAGCTAGGTGGCTGTCAAGAGGGTTTTAAGGCTTAGAATGTGGCAAGGTACCATCAACTCAGGATGAGCCATTTCTAAACCAATTCTGACGGAATTTACAAATCTAAAATATGGGGACAAATCTTCGTTGCACCTGATACCATACGAAATGTTTGCCGAGGATAGCTCGCTACGACCCCCAGACGATTCTGCGACCTGGTGCAAAAACCGGAGTTTAACGGTCGATGTTCGGTCAAAGACCAGTCCCAGTATGATTTTATTGATACAGGTATAGCGAGTGTCTGTAAGTCAATGAGGCGTACACGATGAACAATTTAAAACAATTGCAGAAAGGATCAGCAAGGCGACATCAACTCTTCGCAGTGACATGCTTCAAAAAGGATTTGTGCCATCCGGAATAAACACTTCTTTACAAACGCAGCCCGGATCAGCAAAGGGGGCTTTACCAATGGAGAGCATCGCACCAGACTCACGAATGGGCTAGTCGTTCGGGTTTAGAGCCCGCGCTTGCCCTTCGACGTAGCCATGATGCGCATGTATCTGGGATCAAATGAGCGGGTTTGAGTGTGAGGAACACAAGGGCATATTGTGTTAGAAACGAGTAGGATGAGTGTGGTAACCCCCCCTAAACGATGCGCGGGTTCGATCTTCCTATTGTAACGCGCTTGACAGAATTAGGATTCTTGTCCTGGTAGTGACTAACGCGGAAATCTCCGTCCCGAATAGTACTGCGACTGTCCCCGTATTCGCTCTCAAGACAAGCCAAAAGACGCGTTCAAAATAAAAGGCTTCATTCATCTCCAAAACGGGATGCGGCTACGACAACAAGCACAAAGTATTTATAAGGCGCGTACTGACCACACATTCCCGAGACGTCAGGAGAACAGTTGCCGGAAAAATAGGTTAGGATCGCCAAGAAGCAAAAGGGTATAAAAATTCTCAAACGAGTTGAACAGTTCCGCTAAGTAACACTGAGTCAATCGTTTTTTCTTTCTTTTCTCGCGACGGTGGAGCTTTGGGGTGGTAACGGGATGAGCGTCTTAACAGTGAGCCAAGTGCTACCGAAGTGGGGTGTGCTGCCGTAGCAGTTCCTGAGATATGGCTTAAACCAGACGCAGATATCAACTCCAGCGAACTGATACTTCTATCGCGCGGATGAACAAGAAGGTAAGAGAAGAGAAGTAACTGTTCTTCTGGTAACGCAACAATATGAAAAAGGAAACGGTGCTATGCTGGTTTTGTCCACTGTGTAATTAGTCGGCTCTTTTGTTTAAAACTAGGGACATCCGCGCTTGTCGGGTGCACATGTAGCAGTCCATCACCCAGTAAACACGTGACCCACTAGGTCGATTTGGCCAGAAATAGAGGTCTGCCCATCTCTCCAACCCCACCGGCCAAACAAAGATTAGAAACCTCGGTGAACATAACACTTTCGTGAGACAGGGTTTACAGTTCAGTAATGGCTATGGATAACGTAGGAGCGGTACTTTTTATTGCAACAGATATATCCGACTTCGGAATGGGTTATTGTCATCTACGTGCAAGTTTTGTTCATCTGAGCTAGTTAAATATCTTTGCACAAGTTTATTATCACGTGTGTGAAAAGCCGCGGATTCGAAACGCCAGCAGGCAGGGATCCTTCAAAGGAAGGAGTCCGATAATCAACTCAAAGCAAAAGAAAACACGGACACTCATGATCTGAAGGCCCAATAGGTCATGAACACAACTGACACGACTACAAACAAAGATGGCACCAGGATGCTGCACAGCGCACGCCTCTATGCCTTGTAATTTTCGCGTTGTTGCCTGTGCAATGTACCCCAGCTAACTGTGGTCAACAACATGCCATACCGTTTTTAATGCAGTCGTGACATAATGCACTTTTATCACTTCAGCATATATACGGCAACATGTGATCCTCATTTACGGTGTTCCCGGTTATGATAAACACTGGTTTGATTGCATATTTGCAGGCCTTCACACTCTCTGAAGGCTCCTGGTTAATATATCCTTGAAGCGTCATCAGTTCCGCACAAGGATCATACTTTCGTACCGCTATCTTTCGCCCAGTAAATAGATTGCGGACTCGGCCAAGTTGGCCGAGAGTAGGACAGGCGTTGACCTATCCTTTCTAACCCACTGACCAACCGAAAATGAGAAACTTCGGTGAATAGCACATCATCGTGGGACCAATTTTGTGGTTGAATGATTATGCATGATATAAGAATGGTAATTTCCAATGCGACATATATCTGACTACGGAATATGTGGTTGTCACTTGAGTATAAACTTTTTTCATCCAGTTTGGTTCGAAAGCCCTGGGTCAGTTGATCGTCACGTGCCTCTGGTGTGATCGCTTCCCACAATGTCGTTTTTGTGATGTTTTACGAACAACCTCAGATGATAATCTGTCATGTCACTTCAGATGTGTGTGTGAAATAATGTTCTTTTATTATTCAGTAAAAACGCCGAACACTAGCCTGAAAACTAATTTTCACCTAGGTGTTTGATTTTTTGATCTTCATACTCTCTGAAGTCATCTGTTTAATAAATTTTTGACGCACCATGAGTCCCCGGCGGAGGTTGTGTTGCCCTACCACTATATATCGTCCAATACGCCGGCAACTTCTAATGCTTGGCAACAGCAATGTTGGCGTTGCCTCCATTGCCAATCCCGCCACCTTGGAGAATAAAATCATCTCATTAGAGAAACCTGACAATCCTTTATTTTGGTATGTTTATCTTAATTTGAAGATGACGAAGATGGCCAAGAAGTGAAGGATACGTACGCAATTTCATACGTTGAGATGACATGCGGTCCTCATGTTTCATGTGAGTTCTGTGGTCAACATACCATTCAATCGTTATAGTGAATACTGCGGTAACAGCCAGATTATTTTCCATTCAACCGAAGCCCCCCACGGCCACAAATCTGAAGCTGCTCATCGTGTTGTTCAAGCCGCTCGTTCCTCATGAGGCGGCTCGAAGGGGCCAGGACAGAGACGATAGTAGATGAAAACCCCGATACCCCGAAACTCATCGTAAACAGGTGAGAACCTATAGATTTACGAAGGCCACCTAAGAAAAGAAGCAATCTGGGGCTGGAAGACGCAAAGAAAAGCCTTGAGTAGGAAGCCAGGAGAAAACATGAGCAGGTATGGTGTTCTGTCGACGCATGGTTGAGGCTGGTTGCAGTTAACCCACCATACAAAAGCGCCATTAAATTTGTGTGATATACCTTCTGTTACCCAGTTTGGCCTAGTATAGTTAGAAAACCACAAATAATTATATCCAAATGAAGCGCTAAGATCCCTGAAACTACTGCCGCCACCGGGGGTACATCTCCCAGGTAATCGTGCATCTCAGATTTTCACATAGGGAAGCCCTGTCTCTTACAAGTCTTGTTGAAATTATTGACGTTAAGTGGACATTTGTGAGAATCATGGTCTGAATTTATGTGCCACATAGGGGTCTACATTAAGTTTCAACAGAAAGTGGATTTTCGATGTAATGAAGTCAATTCCCACACAAGCCTTGATGGGTCGTGTTTTAAGTTCACGTGTCAGCCTCTTTTCTCTCAGAATTTATTCTGATATGAAAGTTTGGGGCAATTATCCGTTCCGAAGGTTTCGACATGAAGGTCGTTCAAAAGGGAAAACGAACCTTTCGGCGCGAATCCCCGAGATTTAAATATTTCTGAAAATTTTGGAATCGGAATGTTAGGCACAGTACGCACGGTGCGTTAACTGAAAACAAACAGCGTCGATGGGAAAATTGTAATGCACCGAATAAGTCCCAAAAGTATTCGCTTCGTGATGGAAGATTTTCCACCATTTTCGCAAAGATAATCCGTTATTGGTGTTAGTTCACTTTTTCAAGTCTTATAAGTACGATCACTGCCATTTTCAGGGGGAAATACCCCATCGTATAGCCTGTGAGTGCTTCAATTTGCGACGTTTTAAAGATATGGTCGAAATGGAAATATACGACCATACAGTGTTGATCACGTAACTTTCACACGGAATAATATAAGGGAGCAGATGAAATGAAGCTGCCTGCCGGTCACCGGGACGTATACCTCTCATCCAGTCACACTATGATGTTCAAAATGCCCATAATCTATCGCTGTGCTGAAAAATATTCCAATCAATATGACAATCAACGGAATCGAGGATGATGATTACCATGTACCCCAAACGTTTCAAATACAAGTTTTTTCATCTCCTCCTACATGTGTTCGTTCTCCATATTGTTCATGGTGAAAGTGGTTTTGAAGGAGCTGTTACTAGTGTGAACATATACTGCATACTCAGAGGCTGATCGTAATTTAAGTCAATCAGGCGGATCGGCCACTGATGTGTAAACGCAAACGTTATACACAGCTTAATTAAATGAGGTTGAAGCACCTATTAGTGTGAGTCTATACTGCATACACAGAAGTTATTCGTAGCTTACGTGAAACAAGTTGAAACATCTACTAGCATGAATACATACTGTAATGTGAGAAGTTGTTGACAGTCTAAGTCAATCGAGTGGAGCAGCTGCTGGTGTGAACCTATACTTCATACTCCGACGTTCTTCCTAGCCCAAGTAAATGAGGGTGAGGCATCTATTAGCGTGAGACTACACTGTATACCCATAAGTTATTCATAGTCCAAGTGGATCAAGTTGAGGCAGCTACTAATGTGAACCTATGCTGCACATGCAGACGTTGCGCAGTTCAAGGTCAAAGGTAAGTGAACGTCCACCGTACGTTTGTATCGGTGTTCCGTTAGCTGCTTGTAAGGAGAAAATAGGCTAACAACGTTGGCGGTCGCCTGCGGCGCATGGGATTACGCTTACCTCATCACCGGTGCCAACTGGGAAGTTATAGCCTGTGGATTTGTCAGGGATGTAGAAAAGGCGACATTTAGGGGAGACACCAGCCACAGCCGTCGCCATAAATGGCCGGTCACTGAGTTTCTCTGTGTTGTCGGTGAGGTGGCAAAGATGCATGGCTGAGTACACTCCTTTGCTCGGTGACCGAGCGTACGATGATACCAACAATGACTATGGTCTTTGTGTGCTAGTACTGTCGGACTTCGAGAAGAGGTCTTGGATCGACTGCGTGGTCTGTGAGATTGAGCGTGTAGACTATCAACCAGCGACTGGACCTGTTTGGTCGAACACTCTACTTGATGATGCAGGTCATCATAAGGCTGGCTGGTATCAGTGTTCATCGTCTGGGGATTACGCTTGACATCCAACATTTTGTCGGCTGCTTCCGCAAGTTCCTCTATAGAAGCAGCACCGCTGAATGTAGCCAAAATCTCACGAGTCGACGATGGAAGGTTTTTTTATCCACAACTGTCGAAAAATGGTGTAGTCCATCCTTCTGCCTCCAAGAAGCTGCTTCATAAGTCTCGGCAGTTGGGATAGCTTGCGGTCACCTAGCTCCATTTCAGAAGATAGTTGGCCTAGCTTCCGCTGTTCGGAAACACACCCTGCACATTAAAGCGTCTTTCAGCCTATCGTACGGTTGGTCCTCAGGTATGTTGTCAAGAAGATCCGACACTTTTCCGGCGATCTCGGTCGAGGCGGACTGAGCTATGCAGGAGTACATCATGGGTCGCAACTTAATGCGAGCTTCAACTTGTCTAAACCAAAAACGGGAGTTGTTGACTCCAAATTCAGACAAGTTGATGCGCGTGGATGCGGTCAGCTGCTCGGTTGAATCGTCGTATTCGGACATATTAACGGAGGACAATTTTAACACGCAAAAATTGATGGAGTTGTGAACACGTTAACGTTTGAGATGATTGAACAAAACCACGGGAGAGGAAAGTGAAGACAACGTGTAGGTAACAAGAGTTCGATGAATTATGGCGATGGAAAAAGGTGAGAAGTTGACTTTGCCGGGGCTCGCCAACTTGCAGTGGTCAAGACGAGTTACTGAATAGACTAGATGAATGCGAGTATACCTCACTAAGCTATCGGTGATAACGAAGTGAACGAACGAGACAAAACAGTTACAAGGTTACAGCAGGTGACGGTAATCAAAAGGATTTGACTCTCAGGAAAGTGTTCACAAATGTTCGAGATGACCACCACAATATTCCAAATTACCAGTATCCGGGAGCGGGTAATACCGCAGAGTTACCGTGGACTGCTGAAGCGCGATCCGGCATGCGACGATGTTCGAAGCACAACGGAGCTAAAAAGTTGGCTGATAGGACCTGTAGTATCGTCAATCGACTGCGCAACGGAGATGAGATCAGACCGACGTGCACAAAATTTGTATTGTATTACAAGGTCACTTTTATCAATTTGAACAATATACAAAGGTGATACAAAAGATTGCTGCACAGAAACAAATTGTCGTTTGCAAACAAAATTAAGGTAATCTCTACAAAATTGTACTTTGAGCCTATTAACCAAATTGACGTCAAAACTACATAATAAATCCATTAAAACGTCAATTCCTATCGTGTGTTGTCCCCTGCCTCAAAACCCCCTCGTCAACAATTATTAAGCGTTGTCTGCTATGAACTATAGATTCTAGCTTAAATACTGACCCCGTAAAACAAACCGACATCAAAACTACAGAATAGAGCCATTGTAACCTCAATTTATATTACGTATTCTCCCCCTGTCTCGAAGCCCACCTCTTCAACCATTAGTAACTGTTGTTGGCTATGTACTATGGATTCTTGCTTAAACCCTGCCCCTATGAAAAAAAAACTGACGTCAAAACTTCGTAGAGAATCTTGATAACCACGTAATAATCATTCTGGAAGTAATTGCCGGCTACCCAATTATCGCGGAATACTATAACAATTGCTAGCCAATTTAATATACTTTATTGAAAAAACACAAAGATATTAATATCGCTTAAAGTCTGTCAGGAAAATATAATGTTTACATTAATCTTCATATTACATGTGGTTACTTCATATTTTCCCATTTAACACGTTATTGCGCTCTTTTTCTTATTGCTACGAGCATCCATTATGCAGGGAAAATTTTCTCGATGAATGGCCGCTCAAAACTCCGTGTTGACCAAGCAATTCGCGAGATTTTCTACTTTTTCACATTTTCCAGCAATCCACGAGGTCCCACGCTGAAACCTCCCGATTCGTTCGCCAGATTTTGGAAATTTCCGTCCTTTCTCGTCCAAACGGAGTTATTTCAACGTTTTTCCGGCTGAAGTTATGCCAAGCAACGGCGAAATCCTTCAAAAATGAATTTGCACTGTAACATGCAAGCCGGCTGTTTTCACGCTGGTTGTCCGTTACACATACGAACCAACTGTGAGGCAACTTAGAGACACCGGGGGACAGTGTTCTTCTAAATTAGGGGTTCCAACAACAGTTCTGTAAAGGAAAACAGCAAGAAACAAGCACGAACCAGTGGCACAGTAAGCCATGCACACGACTTACGCAAACGATAACTAAAACGGCGCCGACAACACAGAAGCACGCCCCGTTACACAATTCAAATTTAACCCGTGTGCGCCTGCCGATTTCAACCACACGTTGAAGCACATATTTTCCAGCGTGACCTTGAAATAGTCGAAACGTCGTATTTTACTTAATCTTGTAAAAAGTAAACTAATGTAACATTTCATCTTTTAGACTGAATCTGCGGAACAGGCCAACAATCTTCTTTCCTGGTGTTTAAATCAAACGTCGTACACTGTGACATTTTTCCCTTTGATTACGCCTTCTTTGCCGGCAGGCTTCGCCTTTGTCTTGCTATATCTCCATTTGTTGCTTTGTACCGCATGTAATTACCTGTCATGATCGTGCTCATCCGAGCGTGTTTCTCACTAATGCGTTGAGAAGTATAAATCATTATCATTATTGTCACATGTACTTTGTTTTTATCGCGACATATATCGTTTTGCCATTAGTTTCCGCGTGTTCAGCGGTCACGTAGGTGTTTGCCGTAGTATGTCCAACGTAGAATCAATTTGAAGAGTTATTCGATGCGTCCCTTGTCCATCTCCAGGTAGATCGGCGTTGGGTCATTTGGGGGTGTTCGAGATAAACGCTTCATCACAAAAATGATCTTGATAAACTGGTTCGCCAGTTTTTTGAAATATAAGATCGATCGCCTGGAACAGAAGTCGGTGAAACTTACGAACTAGTGTCAGCAGTTCGTAAGCGTTGGATGGCGTAAGATTCGAACTGCTTCATTAGTTGAAGCGAATGAACAGGTGCTGTTAGCGTAATTGGCCCGCTCGGATTCTACTCCGGTCAACTGGGAACCAACTCCCACTCACTCTGAAACGGCTCTGGCTAGAGTCAGACCGGCTCCGGATTTTGTTGCACGCCTACTCGGATCCGACTCCTTACCAACTCTTGCTAGAGTCGGCGCGTTTTATGGGCGTTGTACACGCCGAGAAGGCATGAGGCTTTGCATCACTACTGTTGGTGTTGTTTCCGGTGATAACCTGGTCACCTTAGAAAATGGAAGGTTTTTATTGGAAAAACCTGGAAAGTTTATTTTTTCTAATATTTAGTTCAAACTTATGAGTACGAGGGTGTTCAGTTGGTGAAGAATATGCTGTTGCGTTTTACACAAAAGTTTGACTTTTGACTTGGTGAAGCTCAGTCTAAGCCATGCTGATTCGTGTTATCCCGTCACATTTTGACAAATCTTAACTCGAAAACGCTGACCCGAACGGAACATTTATCGCATTCGTGACTCGACTTTTGGTGCCACATAGAGGACCATAATTTGTCCATCACAAAAGATAAACCATTTTATGAAAAGTACATTAGAGACCCCATGTTACATGAACTGTATACTTTTGGTACCGGAGAGGCTTGCCAATCTGGCTGAGAATAGGTGTTGATGTCGTTAAGGTGTGTTGGGTCACTTTTGAGACTGCTATCTCCGGTTTCATTAATGCTGGATGGTGCGCATAATTTTCGTTTTCCTCAAGCAAACTGCATTAGCCACCTTTATTCTTAAACTGGCCATTGTTACCTTGTTTCCATTCAGCATGAGCCCTATAGATTTCTAAATGCCAAAACTGTACATTCTTCTAGATTTTTCCTTGAGTAAAATGTAATTACTATCATTTATTGATACGCTAACAGTCGTTTTGCTCCGATTCAACCAAGTACCATTTGTTTATGCAAGCTCAATTCTGTTTTCTCGTCCACATTTCTGAGCGGCGCCCAGTTGCCCATTTTGTTGTACCAGCACATTCTTTGTTCACTTTTTGCGAGGTTTTTCACATTCGAGGCGGCAAACAATTTTTTGATACACTTATCCAATTAGTAGCTCATTAGAACCAGTTTTCACGAGCGCCTTCTGAATGACATTTAGATGATTAATTCTCTTCTCTGCCGTTTAATGTTTAGAAAGAGGTTGATTTGATCTCCATGTTACTCGTGCATTGGTGTGAACTTGAATCGTCCAGTAAGCATTTAAAAAGTGGTCCAGCGTCAAGGTGAATGAACAGCTGTAACAGTGGTTTACAGCCAAAACCTGTGGTCCGCATGGATCAATCTTAGGCCCCTGCTATTCATTCTTTCCGGTCATAAACTGGCCAGTATAGCCAAATCGCTGATGCTGCTCTATGCAAAAGACAAAACACTCAGTGAGTTGTAGAGTGTCTGGGAGATGTGCCAAAATTGCAGGACAATCAAAACTGCCCAAATCATCAGTCCATAAAAAATAACCTGCCGCTCGATATAAAAAGCTGCGAAATCATGTACGCCAGCCATCAAAATTGTGTTGACTATTAGCTTGACAACACAAAGCTCCTCATGTCGGCATATAATGAAAGCCCATGGACCAGAGTGGTATACGGATGGAGTTTGTCTAAAAATCGAGGTGTCATCCATAAAAATCCCCAATACCCATTACGGTCACCTTAATCATTCGCCGACTTCTGATAATGGATGTTATTCCCCAATGTTTACTGGTTGTTCGAATAACCCACAGATCACTCGCACCACCTATCGACTGGCAGGAGTTAGAACAGTCGCTTCCGTGATGCAGCGAGCGTCCGCAAACTCTGAGCTTGCTGAGCAATCGATTCGGATCCAAAAGGGAAGACGGTCGTGTCGCCAAGCTTTTTATTATTAAGGTGCTAAGGTGCAAGAAACTTACTATAAAATAAACAGAAGGAAATAGCAACAAACCCCGAATTCCAATACACAAATATACAAGTTCCGAGGCTAACGGTTCACCTGAATATGACCAAGTGCAACAGCTGCGTAATGGTGAAGCGACCAAGCGCAAGCGAAACCAGAGTACATATAAGCAAAAGTCCAACAAGTAAGGATAAAAGTACGCGAGAACAAGTTTCCACAAATGAGTGGTATCAGTATTTTGTAATACATCAGAATTAACAGTCGTGAGAGAAATGATTTGCCACGCGCGTAACCTGAATGGTCATGTCAGTTTTTGTAAGGAAGAATTGGGATTTCTACCAAGAAGGATTTAAATGTAGGAAGAGAAAAGATCGACGAGAAGGGAATGAGTATAGATAGGCAAAGTGGTCATCGACTCTCCATAAAGCACGTAACAATCGTCAAACACTCAGCGCAAGCAGCTTCTTCAACACCGGTTCCCGAAAGCAGCATGGGTTTTCGACACTCATGTAGCTGTGGGTTGGGTGGCTCCCTTGCGCTTCGGATCCACTCGCTGGTAACGCCACTATCCTAATCCCCTTCAAGAGAACTTATGGACCTTACTTTTCTTTTAGTCACGCCAATTCATTTTTCTAACTGCACTTTACGAACATGGTTGTCGGTATGCTTCACTCTCCTACTCGTCAACGAACGTATAGACCTGTTTACCTCATTTTAGAAAGGTCCAACAGTTATTGACTATGTTCACAGACGCACCAGAATGAGAATTCCTGGGCTCAGAAACACCGTTTACCCAGAAAGGCTGCCTGAATTACGCCAATCCGTAATGAATTACAAGCACCCCCGGAGATATCTGATTCTTACCTACAAAGTACTCCAGACTTTGGATCATCCGATGGCAAATCGTCTCCCACTAAACAAGGTGGCACGTTTAATGCGTCACTCGCTGAAACTGAGTAGCGGAACAGGCAGGCTACCTTGTACACATATGTCGGTTAGCAATGAAACGCATTGTCCAACTCTGCGGTTGCGGCTGAACCGTTTAACAGTTTCAAAACATCGTTCGATCGGCAGATACTTGACAGCCAATCGGTACTACAAGCGTTCTAGCCACTATATTAGGACAGTTACACAGATCGTCATGTCCCCAACCTGGCTGAATGTTGCTTCATTGTGTTCTCTTGTTCTTTGCTGAAATGATTGCAGCCAGCGGCTTCACTGGATTTACATTTTATTTAGTTCCATTCAGTTTCTCTTTATACTCATACGCCGCCCAACACAGTTTTTCAACCACTAACGTAGAGACTGAAACGCACGAGCGAAGGTCTTCCTCACCCCTGTGATAATCTATGTACCTATTAATCTGTGCCGTCTTGCCCTCAAACTAACCCTGAAGATGAAGCATGTTTGGACACGCCGTCGGTTATCTGGATTTAATTGAGAATAGAAGATGAACCATGCCACAACAAATTGGGGTTCTTTGCTAAGTCAGGAGAACCGTACTCTCTATCTTATTGTCTTCTTTCCCCGGTCTCACGTAACCACGAAGCTTCATATGGTGGTGATGACTGCTCAGCGAACATCGGACACCTCCAGGCAGGGACCGGACTACTGAAATGTTGACAATTATTAATACCCTAGATATAAAATAGCCCGCCTATGGACCAGGAATGACGGAATCATGAGTATCATGTACAGTAACGGGTTTTAGTTCTAAACCGCTACCCATAAGGAAATCATGAATTTAAACAGTTCCATTTTTAAGGACTACATTCCAACTCATATGATTCCCAGGCCACTTGTCAGCGTGACAGATAAGCTAACAAGTGATACCCAAAAAAGATGTTCAAAGCACCACTATACACAACCCGAGATTACCGTTGATGCAACTAAAGAGGGGATGCAAGCAACTTTGGGGTGTGATTAATCGACCTTGGTTTTTGCCAGAGGTAGAATCAGTTTTGTGAAGGTCGCCTGCGATTCCTCCCCTTTTTGCATCTTTTGTTCGGCGGCGGACAACCAAAAAAGTTCCTGCTGCATTGGATTATGCTCATTGGAAGTCTTCCCTATGTTGACCGAACATTCCCCGCGATGATTATGGGAGACGCTGGCCAAATACGTTTGTAACTGCACACACAAGTGAATATACTGTTTTGGTGTTCACTGAGTGGAAAAGTTTTCTATCGTAATCGACGTGGGATGGCTGTGAGTGCATGTGGGCACTCAGACACCCCGGTTGGTAAACTAATCGTGGAATTTTCTAAACAATTTTTTGAAAGAGTGTGGGTAAACATGGTGTTGTCCCCTTTCTTTTCAGCACATTGCTCAGGATTCATTTGTTTGACGTTGTTGATCGCTCAGCCCTCTTTTTCTTTAAGTTTCTTGTCACCGTCATCACCCATGCTGCGTAAGATAAATTAGGGAGTTCAGAGTCAATGTCCTTCACTCTCGATTATCACTGTCTGCCTAAGCTGCAACCTCTTTTACTGGTAGTTTCAGGCGTGCTGGTAAACAGTAAAAATTTACGTTGACCTTCGTTTTTTGCGTTTTCGTCCGTGAAAATCACTCCCGTAGTTCACATGTGATATTGCTAGTAGAAAGTGGACAACCTCAAGGACGTAGGTTCTTTAGACAAGCGGGATGGTCGCGGCTCAGGTTGCACTCCTCTGGCAGTTTTTGCCCCTCATCGTTTATCGTCGGACGTTTCTCTTATTTATCTATGACACAGCTCGCTACCGCCGTCGAAATTGTCTCAGCTTGTAGGTAGTTGAATTGAGCCTTTGGGTGAGGGTTGGCCCAAATTCCCTTCATACCCCAAACGGTATTCCATTTCTACCAAACTAGCTGTGTAACTTGCCACTTTACATTCCAAGAACCTTTGGTGCCATTCTGTGGGTTCAAGTCGTTTCCAGGAGCCATTTTTAATTTTCTATGTCTCGCGTGTTTCATGTGTTTCACGGGTTGTCAGCAGTAATGGGCGCAGGCGTTTTCGGGGCAACTGAGATTAATCTTTTCGGCTTTGCTCCTAAAGCGACCGACGCATATGATACTATTCCGGTAACACTCGCGTTACATACCTCACCGACTACAGCCAGTGGATCGGAGGATGTCTTATCCCCTACGTATGAAGTTAACAAAACATATACGCTGCCTTGAGGAATCGGTATACTCCGCCAGTTTGAAGTGACCGCCTTCACTATCGACAACCTCTTGCAGAAAACGTTATCATTGACCCAAATAACCTCACATGATTCGTGGTATCAACTCGCAAGGCAAAAGCTGGAGGTCCACATCTCTCAGGCTCATCAGGCCATGCTAACCGCGCCACGAGGGCAGCTGATTTTCTCGCTGAGCTTTAAAGCAGCGTTTTTGCGCAGGCACCATCAGTTCCTCAGGTTCGTCTCGACAATGAAGTTGATGGCACTTACTCTGTGAATACATCCTCCACGGCGGTGTTGGCTGAATTCAGATACCTTAGGGACAGTTCTCTTGATCTCGACAGTATATCTCCCAAGACATTGCGCAAAGCAGCTGAACAGCTTGCTTATCCACTTAGCTTACTGTTCAAGCAATTCGCTTCCCAGAGAAATGCACCCAGCAACTAGGAATGCGCAAGCATTACACTCGTTTTTGAGGGCAGTAGACGTAACTGTCCCAGTGGTTACAGACAAATTGCATTCTTATTAAGCGTCTTAAAAATTTCAGAGGAGTTTGTACACGATTTGCTTTGTAAGTACCTCACATTTTGTGAGTTTTTCTCCAACTCACAAGACGAACTTTGTGAGGTTTGTTCGTGAACCATAAATCTGCTGATAGCCGCCGACCAGTAGACGAAAGCAGCTGATCAAGGCAATGAAGTATACGTCGTATATCTCGATTTTGCCAAGGCACACGAGCGCATGAACCATGCTGTTTTGATCGGTAAGCTTTTCAGTTAGAGGTTGCGTGACAATCTTCTCCAGCGGCTTCGGTCGTATCTTAATAACCGTCTGCACAGAGTGCGCGTTAATAGTGTGTTCTCCACCCGCAGATCCAGCCTCAGCAGAGTACCCCGAGGTTCAATTCTTGGCCCACTACTATATTTGATATTCATCAACCACCTTTCACTCTCGATTACTTCCCCGTTATTCCCGTCTGCGGATAATGTCAAAATTTGACGAGCCGTCAGCACGACCGATGATTCTGTCATCCTACGGAAGGACCATGACATTATATTCACCTGGTCTCCAGTGAACCGACTCGACTTTAATGCCAGCAAGTATGATTCTGTGCACATTCACAGCTCTCTAAAAACCACTTATTACCTCAGAGGGTACCCACTTCAGACAGTTCCTATCGAGAAGGACTCAGGTACCACTGATTCGCACACACTCCCGAGCTCTGCGAACGCTGAAACAAACGCAAAAAGGCTAGCAACATCCTGGCGTTATTGTAACGACTCTTCAGTCAGTTCCCCCCTAACTGTTTTCAGCTTATTCATGACAGTTTTGCTCAACAGCTTCTGAAGAATGGAACTGTGACCTGGTCACCATATCTCCAGAAGGACAAGTTGCTCCTGTAAACCGTGCAACGTCAAGCCAGTGAGGCAGTCCGGGGTCTGAAAACTAGGCCTTATGAGGAAAGGTTGAAATCTCTGAGTAGGTACTGTTTACAGTATCGTCGAATTAGAGGTGACCTGGTATTAACCGTTTCGATAATGAAGTCCCCGGATCATCCTTGCCGTTTGATGCTCAACAGAAGAGATGGCACGAGGCTAAGGGGCCACCCCCTAAGACTAGAGGTCTAACATAGCAGACTGGAATGCAGACAGCTTCTTCCAACTGCACGTTCGCAAAGCTAAGAACGTTCCACCAGAACACTATGTTTCCGCCAGCTCTGTAACAATTTTCAAGGCTCGCTTTGACCAGCATATATTACATTAGTTTGGATACTGCACCGGTTTTTGCATCTTAGCTCATTGTAAAGGACCTTGAGATTTCACGCATCAGGATACGGAATTCTCGAAAGCTCCGGCTTTATATTTATGTTTACAACCCATTGAACTATTTGCCCACTATGACGTGGTGCCCCGACACGTGGCCCCAATTAGCCGGAAAGATTCGCTAACCAAGCTTGTGAGATACGCTTCGTTTATCTCCCAGCTATCACCCAAGTTCAGTTCTCTTTGGCGGGCTTTATCCTCGACTGACAGCTGGTGTTTTCTGTAGCAGGTCACAAATTACCACCTTCCTAAATTTGCGACGTGATTGCCCTTACCCAGTAATGTACCGGCGTCCGTTCCGCCAACATCGTTTCGGTCTTTGCTAATCACCATTTCTGGCGCAGCCGATGGCTCCCTGTCCTCTAGCGTGCCAGATGACCAATGTGTTGCGCAAGAGTCTGTGAATGGGGTAATCCAAATAAGGCTTCTCTAGAGGACCTCCTTGGTGCACTCCGATCAACCCAATCAATTTTCGGTGCATCGACGTCGCCTAAAAAGAATTTTGCTAGTTCTGCTAGCTTGCAATCCAGGGGATTTAGCCCGTTGTGCCTCCCCCAGTTTTGTTGCTGTCCATGAAAACGCCGACTCTGGCCCGGAATCGTTTCGGTGCATGGTAGAATCCGTTATGTTGGCGAGTGGCATCCGAGTCGGCCAGTCAAAGTGTACGCCGACAGTACACTTACATTCCTGGTTATTTGGTTCATTTACTAAAGCAATCCAAATATTACAAAATCCAGGACCGGTGGACTGCTGACATTACCCGGTGGGTTTCCCCAATTTCCCTCGGAAATGGTGCTTTTTGGTGAGCAAACTTATCTGGCACAAACTGCCAGGCTAACCCAATAATATGATCGTTGTTCTGAAGCGTTCATTTTGGAAGTCTTCCAGTGTCCATACGTTGGCCGGTATGAATATTAGCAAACGGCGCCTCGAACAGTTCTCTACATTGAACCAGGGGTCGAAATGTGATCATAAAATGTGTATTCACACAGCCGCTGAACACGCTGAGATTAACGACAAGGCAAAAATGTCGTAATGAAAATAAGCTATCAAATGTAAATTATAGACAATTGCACGACAGTAAAATTCCTGGATTAGGAGAGAGCAACAGTTATCTCCATACCCGTTGAATGCACTTTCACTTTATGCTTTCTGAGTGAGGTTATCCAGCTCTGTTGTAACTGCGCAGGACATATGAACCGACAACTGGAAAAACTGGGAAGACCAAAGGCACGAAAATATAACGAATGACATATGTATGAGACAAGAAACAATGCAATAGGCACATATAAAAAGTAAGGTTGGACTCGTGAAGACATTACAAACCTCTGCCTGACACTCAAAGCCGGGACGTTGTTCTGATAAACGTCCAATCCGCGTCAATGTTCCCGTTAAAAGTTGCCAAAATGTGGGGCAACAACGGGATTCAACATGACCCATTATAAAGTGATCTTCGTTACGCCAAAAACCAACCCCTTGCGAAAACGTACTGCGGACTTCTAAGTCAGGGTGATTAAAATCTCCCACATGAACGTTTGAGTGAAGCCTAAAGTTGGCGTTTCACAAACGGCTTTGTCCAGGGTCGCCTCGGAATCCCTTTGCGTATATAGCGGTCTGTAACTCACACTAATCAGACAAGCAATCTTTCCAGTGACGTTAACTGCCTGTCAGACTGATTTCGAAAGGTGCAGCAGCACACCGTCACAAATATTCGAGGTCTTTGGGTGCGGTTCCAATTGGGGAACTATACCACCTTCCCTACCGATTTTCCTATCACTGCCGAAAACTATCATGCTGGGAAAAGACAGCGCCATGCCGAATTTCTTCTTCACGTCAGGCCTCCATGATGTTTACTACAAGTAGGTTTCGCTGGAAGCAGAACTCAAGAAGCCGTTCCGGTTTATTTGGGAGTGAAGCGGCATTGGTGTGACAACAATAACAGGAAGCAGTTTAACTGCTTGCGGTATACATAACAAATGAACCTATTCGAAACTGTCCAACTCGTGAGAAAGACCTACTCATTGTGTTGTAGTGTACTTCGGGGCAGGGGTTTTTTGAACTTCAGTGTTTAATCTGGCATCTGCATGGAGGTCATCTGAGACAATATTAGAGGCAGTAGCGCAGGGTCCCAAGACATCATATAGTCGTCTCTGTTGTGACGTAATGTTTCTTTCTATGTCTATGTGGTTACTGATCCCAGCAGGCAACTATGTGCGGTCCGCGGGCCAAACTGCATGCGCTTGTTTTATTATTTCTCTTTCTAAGAAAGGTATTCTCGGATGACAGGAGCACTTGAGGTTGATTAAACAGATCAGGGTAGACAATCCAAGCTGGTGACTGTTAGGTCAGACGGACAAGTGAGTGTTGCTAGGAGTCGCCACTGGTCAAGGTCGTACGCTGCCTAATTGGCAGCATCAGCGCTTTCAGCGGCAAGTAGGCTGTGTATAATAATTCTTCTGCGGTTGCGCTCATCAACTGATTATAACTCAGATAACGAATAGAAGCGCGTGCATTCGTCTGGATCAAGGTGTATCCCAATCGAGTTTTCACTCTGGGTTTGGCTCCGTTGCGGTACCACTGACTTCCCGAAGTCAGCTGAGGTGCGAACAGTAACTATCAGCGGACAAAGCATACGAACATACTGGGATACGTGACTTTTCGTAGTCTCTGAAGGCGCCCTGAAGAGATACCGGTGAAATGCAACTCTAGGAAGTCTTGAAAACCCCTTCCTGTCGCAATCCACCGAGTTTACCGGCACTGTTGAACTACTGTTAGGCCGACTGAATACAATTTTGGGCTGAAACAGTTGCGGGCAATATCGGCGGCAGTATCCTGAGTGGGCTGGTGTCTGTCTGAACATCTGCATTAGAGTCCCCATCAGCGCGAGTGGGCCAGGTTTATCACGGCTACCTTTCGTTCGCTTTGATTTGGTGGGCCTGCTGTAGTCGCAAAAATGCCTTATGTTTTCAGTGATTTGGTTGCGAACGTTTGCCTGATTGACAATGATTAACAGAAAACGGGTCATTAATCCAGCGAGCAAAGTAAGACTCGGAGTCAGTCAGCTTTCTGAATGGTGACAAGGTAGCTGGGAAATATGGCTCGTGTTATCAGCAAGAAACAGGTCGACCGGTTGAGACGGCGATGTTTGTTCAGCCGCTTTGGTTGACCTCGCAGCTCTTCTTGTTCTGAGACTTGTGTTCACAGGTTTCGTAAGACAAGGTGGAATTTACGGTACATCTGCTGTGAGCAAGATGCGTGGCGCTTACTGTATGAAAGGCTTCGCAGGGCATTTAGGCTCTATTAGGAGGCCACGGCAACTTCACATGTCAAACACACATTTTAGATTTCCACTTGGGTTCTCCTGTATGGTTTCGGGGGTGAAAGGTTGAATCTGTGCACGTGTTGAGTAAGCTCGAAGCTTACAAGGAAGATATGTTAGGATCCTACAGATTTTTTGGAACCGCTTGTTACAGACCGCACAATTGAAGGCATGTTTCCCCGGGGCGACTCCAATACTGTGATGATTCGTTCGCCCATGGTACATGACAAACAGTTAGTAGTCAAGAACTCGAGAGTACGCAGACTTTCGACGGTCAGTTACACGGATTCCAGCAAGATTTAAAAGAAACGATACAGCATATAAATCTGTAGGTAACAGGAAATGCGGAGCAGCCTACCTTATGGATATCGTATGATAGACAGAGTTCGGTAGACATCATTTTTCTGCAGGCTACACCGAAGGTTAGACGGTGACTTGAGGTCGGACGCGAAGTGAATTATTTCCGACAAGCAGACGGTGACGATCACAAATGGGTAAGGTGTCTGCTACTGTACAGCAAACTTATTAAGTCGATTATATTCGTAATAATGTTTTGGTTACACTACACGTTCGCCGTCATTAGCTGTAAGGAGCGGATCGTCCAGAGACTGGGCTTGAGACTATGCCCTAGCTGTCTATGTGACGAAAGTTTCTAAGGCGCCATTCAGGTGTTCAGAAACTTTCATCAACCGGGAGGGCGCCTGACACTTGTGTGCATACAGGAGCTCAGTCAGCGCCTGATTGGGTTCCTAACGAGTTCTCGAGGTTTTCGCCGCCTTGAGACTAATACCTCAGTCAAGTGGCGTCCGATGTTCGGCCAGCGGAATTCCCATTGGTTAAGTTGACAGAGCGCGCCCGTGTCGAGCACAGTCCGCGTGCACTTTTCTGCAATGGTCCGTGGGCTTTCTTCTATCTTAAGCGTTACTGGGGTTGCCCAATCATAGAACCCCACGTTTCCGATTAGATGAAAAATAATGCCGTTTGCGAGTGTCCAGAACGAAGTCTCGAGCGGTATCAAAAGTTGTGTTGTCGCTGAAGATGCATAGATTTGCATGCGTGAGCATGCGACGTGAACAACAGGAAGGTATTCCGGAATTGTAATCTCAGAACAGTGCGACGTTTCCGTGAAACTTACGTACTGCTGAATGGTGCTCTGAAAACGCAGTCAAATGAACCCAGGTGTAAAGTTTTCATTATTTTGTACTTCATTTTGCTAACCTTACGTAACTGCTGCATCAAAACACATTGTACATTTTTGTTTGACTTGAGTAAAAACAACAACATAACACATTTTCGAATAAACTCGGCTATACGCGCTTACTGGTTCTTCCTACAACGCCGGTGGTTGCTATCCGGCTTAAAACATCCTATTTGTTGGATTTACTTTCA
>LUCH01017869.1:0-24507 GCA_013368495.1 Paragonimus heterotremus
ACATTCGGACCAAAGGTCCACCGGTATCGTGTAAGCCAAGACTTTTAGTCCCGGATAAACTTAAATTAGCTAGGACGGAGTTCGAACACATGCTGGAACTAGGGATGATCCGCTCTCCTAAAAGTCCATGGGCCTCTCTCCACGTGGTCCCAAAAAAGTCAGGTGACTGGCGACCTTGTGGCGATTATCGTGGCCTCAACAAAGTCACAATCCCCGATAGATATCTCATCCCGCACGTTCATTATTTGACAGCCTGCCTTTCCGGCAAACCTTTGTTCTGTAAGATCGATCTGGTCCGCGCTCATCACCAGATCCCAGTAGAGGAGACGGATATCACCAAAACGGCCGTCATCACGCCTTTTGGCCCATTCGAATTTCTTCGAATGCCATTTGGTCTTGCTAACGCTGCGCAAACTTTCCAGCGTTTCATTCACGAAGTATGCGGAGGCTTGGGTTTCGTCCACCTCTACTTAGACGATATATTATTGGCCAGTTCTTCCGAAGAAGAACACCTGCAACATCTACGTTCCTTGTTCGCAAGGTTGGCCCAACGCGGGATAACTGTCAATGCAGCTAAGTGCGAACTTGGAGAAGGTAGTATACAATTTTTAGGCCACGTTATTTCAGCTTCAGGAATCCAAGTTTTACCATCGAAGGTAAGTGTTGTCAACGATTTTCTTGAGCCAACCTCTTTTAAGCAACTTCGACGTTCTGTCGGTCTAGTAAATCACTATCGCCGGTTCATCCCCCATTGTGCTCAACTCCTGCAGCCCCTCACGGACTTACTCCAAGGCGGTACGCGTAAATTTAATTTTACGGACGCAGCGCGCACAACTATCGTGAAGCTTAAAAAGGCTATACCTAATGTCACTCTCTTAACGCACCCAGACCCTCAAGCCCCACTTTCTCTTTTTACTGATGCTTCAGACGTAGCCGTCGGTGCCGTCTTACAACAGCTTGTCAACGACCAGTGGCAACCCCTAGGTTTCTTCTCCAAACGTTTGTTACCTGTCGAATCTCGGTATAGCACTTATGGGAGAGAATCGCTTGCTATTTATCTAGGTATCCGTCACTTCCGCCATGCATTGGAAGGTCATTCCTTCATTGCGTTTACGGATCACAAACCTATGGTGTACGCACTTTCCTCTTCTTCAGACAGGTACTCCCCCGGGGAGATCAGACACCTGGACTATGTTTCACAGTTTACCTGCGACATACAGCATGTTTCAGATGCCCTTAACCCTGTCACCGCCGCTCTTTCACGCGTCCATGCTACCTTAGTCAAACCAGCTTCGTTAACCTTAGTGACCTTGCTGCGGCCCAGACGCCAGAGCCTGATTTCCAAACCTCTTTACAATGCTACTTCGTAAAGCTGCGCGCCATTCCTCTGCCTAATGCAGACGGAATTATTCTTTGCGATATGACCACGGGTATTCCGAGACCTGTAGTGCCACTAGCTTACCGACGCGCTATCTTCAACCAGCTTCACAATCTCTCACACCCTGGTGTTCGCGCCACCGTTGAGTTAGTGACCGATCGGTTTGTTTGGCCTAAGGTTAATTCGGACGTTCGTAGTTGGGCACGCGCTTGCCTACAATGCCAACGTTCCAAGGTGCACAAGCACACACGAAGCCCAGTTTCTTCATCCGGTCTTTCAGACGCCAGGTTTTTGCACGTCCACTTAGATCTGTTTGGACCCTTGACGCCTTCGCGTGACTATATTTACATATTAACCTGTGCAGACCGATTCCCAAGATGGTCGGATGCCATCCCGTTAAAGAATTGCTGATCTGAGGCTGACGTGAGCACCTTCTTCGAAAGTTGGGTGGCCAACCACGGATGCCCTACAACCATTACGACAGACCGAGGTTCGCATTTCGATTGCTCAACATTCGAAGCTATGACGAACTTTCTTGGATGCCGGCGCATTCGTACCACGACATACCATCCGTCCTCGAATGGTTTAGTGGAACTTTTCCATAGACAGCTTAAGGCTTCGCTTTGTACCGCCTCTGATCCGGCATGGAGTAAAAACCTTCCCTTTGTTCTTCTAAGGATCCGAAACACATTGAAGGCCGATCTTCAGCGCACCCCGGCAGAATTGGTGTTTGGCTGCACCTTGCGTCTGCCTGGTGAACTTGTTTCACCGCATCCATTAGCATCTTCTCTCCCGTCAACCTTTGCTTCCACGCTGTCTAGATATATGCGGCAAATTCGACCCACACCTCCAAGTGAAGAGAATAGGCCAGTGCAAATGCACAAGGATTTTGCCAACTGTTCACATGTACTCGTCCATTGCGATGAGGTACGCAAGCCGCTTCGGCCTTCTTACTCGGGCCCCCTCAAAGTGCTTAGACGAACGCCAAAGCGCTTCACGATCGACCGTCCTGGTCGCCAAGACACCGTTTCTGTCGATCGTCTAAAGGTCGCCTATGTAGACGACGATATTGCCCGAGCCTCCCTTCAGCAATCCGTGGAAGCCCCCGTCCCTACACCGTTCCCTCCGCCGGACGCCTCCACACCACCTGCCCCGCGCCACACGCGATCAGGACGTCGCGTTCACTTTCCCCAACTTCATGTAGACGTTATTTATTACACGTAATTTTTTTCTCAGTAACCTTCCCATTTCAAAAGCAAAACAAAAAAAATCCGCAAAACAATAAAAAGACAAAAAAATTCATTTTTGTAAAGCAATATCCCAATTTCAACCAGCATCAGAAGGTTGCACGGTGAGCCTGTATATAATTTTTGCTCGCCGATATTTATTTCCTTTCTACATTCCAGGCCTCGCGCGCAGGTTACGATGGGAGGAGAACGCACTCCTGTCTGTCGTTGCAGCACTGGGGAAAGCCTACCTCCATCTTTTTCTCCTCGAGTTTTGGTGGGTTGGGTAGCCCGCTCCGACAGCACCACCCTAGGGACGCATGAACAATTCCGGGTATTGCAGGCAGACCGACCCCTCTTCACTGTTGCCAACCTTCTTCAACATGGCATACGTAGCTATTCTCAAATACAATTGCCTCCCGCCCAACGCACGGTAACTCTAGTGTATCTTGCTCTCTCCCCTTTTTGATTTTTATCGAAGGCTTCCAAGCTTGAAGCATTCTACGGGGGACCTCTGTGGAGACACTCTTGGTTTGCCACGTATTCAACCTATCTTGCCATTCATTTTGACCGCTGACACTATTGGTATTGTTTGATTGCATGTCTACATTTTCTCGTTTGTTCGATCGTCAATGTCACAATTGACAATTAGCACGTTGCGGTCGCCAGCTACTGGTTTGTCGAGCTTTAATTCTGTTACGTTCTGTTTACAGCTTGTTTTTCCGGTCTATTTGCAATATACGTCGTTGTCCGTTAACTCGTTTTCTGGTTTAATTATTGTGGAGGATAGGCACGATTCTAGTTAGAAAAGTTCCGATCCACTACATACTGAGTCCCTTAGATTACGTCGCCACCTTAATCCAACAATGCACATTATTCCCGTCCTTCACGTTCACTGTGCACGCAGACCACTTCTCAGTTGCCTGAATCATTACAGCAGTACGTTATCGCGCCTTATTTTCTGTTTACACGTAGTCGACGTTACCCTACTTCAACTCTGGCAGTGTGGGGTTTAGCCTACCAAGACGACCGGTTGAGAACAACACAATAAGTTAGCAAGAAGTACATTGTCGGTACGCGAAGTCGACTTGTGAATGATTAAGCAACAGAACGAAGTGAACGGGTAACGGAGCGCTGGGCGTGAGTCATACGTTCGAGTACGCGGGGTAAATGTCGATATCCATACGCGCTCGAACAAACATGTGAACACATACTGAGATAAGCAACAAGGAGGGCAGAAAGCACACTCGGATCCCTAACATGGTCAACAATAAACACATAACCAGAGCCGTCACGGCAGCATCCATTTTAACACGTTAAGGTAACCAGATTAGCCGGTATTCCTGCCATTCAAGAGGATCCCTTTCTAACCTACATGGGACCTACAGTGGTGAAATCTGTTGTTAACACTTTTTCAGGTTTACTGTATATGACTTTGTAACACTGTTCATTCGCTTTTGTAGCTTTCCACCATTCTTGGGGTTCAGGTTTCTTTTCATGCTGCGCAATTCAGTGAGTGTTTTACAGTGAAGGGTTTTTATCTTTCGTGTGAGCTTTACTTGCCGGTATGATCGGCTGTTAGCGAAATCATTCGACCCTGAAAAATGCCGTTTCTTGTGAAAATTCATGAATTCGGTTTCGGTTCACGTGGATTCGGGTAATATTTAATTCTGACTCATTCAATTCCGAAGGCCTACTACAGCGCACCTTCACAACAGCAGGAGACAAAAGCAGGTCACTCGTGATCATCACAATGTATTTATAGTTCCCTACATTCTCGAGCAGGTCGAGACTTAGTTGGCCAATCCTAGTTTTACCCGGCGTAACGTTAATCCCAGGCGTGCGTTTCCTCTCTTACACAAATTGTTAAGAAACCCCGATGAACTGAATGTGACCTGAAGTGTTAGTAAAATGGTACATATGATGTTTCTGAGTCACATGGGGAAAACGGCATATTTCACTTAACGTGACATCATCTCATACCAGATATTGTTTAAGTGGTCCATTACGAGTAAATCACTTCCGTACGTTGGATCATCATGGTGGTGAACGGCAAGAGCACCTTTACAAGGATATTCAAATCGACTGATGAAAGTGGAACAAATAATACTATTAAGTGTATATGAAAATTCACCATAAAAGTTCCTTTATTATTGCAAGCAGAACAACGGAGGTTCAACTCCGGTGACGCGTGCCACTTAAAGGCAAATGACTTACAAATTGACCCCCAAACCAGTAAAACAATATGTACCGGTGAGTTTAACGCGCGATGAGATCTAGTTAACGCGTATGGAGTGAGTTTGAAGCGTTAATTATCACATGGTCGATTTGTTCTCTTTTCAGACCGCTAAGTCAACGTTGCGCACATGTACCCTGGGTCAGAGGGCAGTCAGACAAACACAGAGGATGGTTGCATTTTAACATAACTGTGTGATGGTTGTAAATCATAACGGAACATTATATGCTGTTATTGTTTTACTGCATAATTACATTGTGCAGATACCGATTACTTTACAATGCCATTAGCTGACGTGCTGTGTTATTACTACTGCGTAGAAGCTACCTCTGGGTTTGAGCTAAGTAAATTTCTGATTACTATTACGTATTTCAAACTATCTCACTCTGCCATACCTTTGTACCTTTATACTTTTTGGTTATTCAAGTACCGCTTCGTGTTGTGTAATACACCTTTGGGCACAATCTATGTCTACCCCGCTGGTTGTACGTTACAATTTGGCGACCCTGCCAGGATTCGAAATGTCAAGATCCTCAGAGAAATCTGGAGAAGATCAATGCCCCGCTACTACCTCCAACTCCGGTGACTTCGGTCACCTCCTGCAGACACTGACGCACGTTCTAGACAAATAGCCGATGAAAACCCACATCAACGGGACCGCAAGTATCCATTCCGCACCCCGAAAAATTCATTATAGAGGTCAGTATCGCAGCGGGTAATTGGTAGGCCGTGAATATCTCTGTTATCTTTAGGTTGAAAAAGATTCCTTGCTATTGAATTTGTTTAACTTTTGTGACATGATTCAGTCCCTATAGTCTTGAGACACTGTTGCCTGGAGAGTTTTCTGTTTCAATCTTCGGAAGACGTAAGCAAGAAGTGTGCGGTAGTTAAGCGGCATAGGGATTAATGGATAAGAAATGCAGAGTTGCATTCTACGTTATTTCGGAAAACTGAAAGTAGAATACAACGGAAATTGATTTCATAGACGTGGAAACATGTTGCTACTTAAATTTGGACGTAATTAAGCAGGAAGTCGTTGTAATGGATCTGGACAAATCCCACCAAACACATGGCCGGCTTCAAGGTGTTGGCCAATATCTGACCAACGCATGGCCACACAGTAGGCAAATCAGACAAGAATAATAACTGGTATTAACCACGCTGTAGCAGCCATAACAAATGATAATTTTGATAGTCGCATTCACATGTACATTTTTAATGAATTTGGCCTTTTGCCTTCTTTTGTTTTAGTCAAGCTATCCCATTAGAAATATCCGTCTCGGGGCTACAATCACAAATCGCTCCGTGTCCCGCTAGCTTGACGTCTTTCCCTGTACACTCTACTTTCCAGGGTCGATACCAATACACGAGGGTCAACGCGCTGAGTCCTTGCTTTTGTAGTGAGATCATCTTCGACGTCCCCAAAATCCTAAACTCCCTGTGACGTGAGAGTTGCCTTGCCAGTACCACCGCGTCAGTTCACATTACCTCGCGAATGTAAATTTACTACAAACCACTAACATCAAGGTCAGTGTCTTGGCGTAAGTATCGCGGTTTCGCTCATAGCTGTATAAAGAATCTGCGCCATCTCCACCATTGTAGGCTGCATTCAATAGGATAACAGTGTTTTAGCTACTACCGTTGGAAACGCCGCCCAACTAGGCCGACACTTGTTTGAATCCTGAAGGTCAACTGCAACTTCCGTTGACATACGTCCCCTCTGGCGGCTGCCGCGCGGTTGTGTTGAAGGTCCTCTCACGTCCATTTCCTCAGCGCCCTTATTCGTTACGTTGAAGTCCGCTTGTGTACGGTGAGTGAATAAAATGAATGAAGTTTGTTTGCAGATTCACCGTCTTCTCACTGAGACTTCTGATCCGTGTTAATATAAGGCTGGGGGAAACCTTGGGTGTGTGAACCTCGGAGCTAGCATCGCGAAACTTTTCATTGTCGATTGGTTTCCGATGGTGACTGTAAACTGAGTAACAGTCTGTTGGACCAGTTCCAACAACCGGTGATCACGTAATTTTCGAACGTTTCGCTACAGCCGTCCTTTGCGTCTTGGTGAGTCCGTTCATTTGCATTTTGGTATATTTGTTATTTTTCCTGGCGTTCGCGTAAACAGTTGTTTTTCTCTGTTCATGTATATGTTCTAGATATAATCATTAATATGTTTTTGCCGTTAGGTTTAAGTGGTTCTTGATAACTCGGCCGTTTTTCCTATTACCCAATGTCTGAAATGTCACCTAAGGACGTTGACAGCTCCTCATTCAGTACTAATGCCATAGTGGTCGCTCCCTTTTTGGAAATAGACCCTCCTCTTTGGTTTTTTTACTTAGAGGCAGAATTTTTTTAACAACGGAATTTTGCCTGATCAAACAAGATTCTGTCGGTTGTTAGCCAGCCTTCCCAGTGAAGTCACCATGCAGCTTCGCGATGTTATAGTAAACCAGCCGATGGAGCATAGGTACGATACCTTAAAAAAGGCAGTTATTAATCGACTGATACCCTCTGAAAACACCCGAGTACAACTTTTTCACAGTATGAATCTAGGCAACAAACGCCTATCAGCATTGCTAGCAGAGATGCAGCAACTCATCGGCAACTCGCACATACACGAATCCCTCCTCAGGGAACTTTGGCTTAGCAAATTGCCAGAAATAACGCACGAAATAGTTTCAGTTGTTCGTTCACAAACTCTCGCTGAGACAGCGAAAATCGCTAATCAATAGTGGGACATTTTCAACCACTACTGGGTTGCCTGAGTGTACCGCAGCATAGTCCACATCTTACAATAGGCACGCGCAGTTCCGACAGGCATTCCCGAAGGGAAGTTGGGCACCTGGACAATATCTTTCAGTTTACGATTGATATACGACATGTCTCAGGTACCGAAATCACTGTCGCGGACGCTGTTCCACGAATCCATAACCTCAGCACATCTGCTGACAATGGCATCAATTCGGCAGTCACAGCTGCCGCGCAAGCCACCGACCCTGAGATCGAGCATCTCCGTCAAAAGAGCTCTCCCATAATCCAACCCCTACCTTTGACATCGTCAGAGGGAACAATCATCCGCAACACTTTCCATGGCACACCTCGACCTGTACCCGCAAAAGCGTTTCGGTCCCGGAACCCCCTGCAACTTCTGCAACCCCTGCTCAATCTACCTCTAGGCATAATCGGCTTGGTAGGAAGCTTCGAAATCCAGTATGTTAACAACAAAAAATGTTAATTTTTGTGCCTTTGCAGTTATCTCATGCGTTACCAGGTCCACAGCCAGAACGGCATTGTTCTGGACCACGTTTATTCGTATGCTAGCCCTCTTCTTTCTTGAGTCTATCAAATTTAGACAGGAGCACAAGAAGAAAGAGAAAACCGAAGGCAGTCATTCAAAGCTGCAGGGTCTATAAAGTCGTCGGCTATGATATTATTTAGTTTACCGGATATGTCGACACGGTGAGTTATCCATTTCCGCCAGTCGTGCGGTTACTTCGCTATGTTTTATCTTTTCCAGACTATCCGGCAATGGTGCATGGAGAGACAACTCCAGCTGCCTATCGTACAGCACTGGGGAAACCTACCCCCCTTTTCTCTCAAGAGTTTTTAGGGTTGGGCAGCCCGCTACGATAGAGAAGGAACGCACCGAAGACTAAATAACAAAAACCAACAGCGCACCTGCCAGTTTTCCGACCGATCTTGAACTTTGACATTCCTTATCCCATATCATTATTCTTAATGTGTATCACCCTGTAACCGTAATAATAATCCAGAAAAACAAGATGTGTATATTTCTTCTCTCTCTGTGGAATAACGAAGGCTTGTGTAATACTTACTAGCCTTCTGAGGGAGAGCTATGTAGCGACTATAACAAATGATAATTTTGATAGTCGCATTCACATGTACATTTTTAATGAATTTGGCCTTTTGCCTTCTTTTGTTTTAGTCAAGCTATTCCATTAGAAATATCCGTCCCGGGGCTACAATCACAAATCGCTCCGTGTCCCGCTAGCTTGACGTCTTTCCCTGTACACTCTACTTTTCAGGGTCGATACAAATAAACTAGAGTCAACGCGCTGAGTCCTTGTTTTTCATTGTCGATTGGTTTTCGATAGTGACTATAGACTGGGTAATAATCTGTTGGACCAATTCCAACAACGCTCATTGTGGGATTCAAAAGAGTTAGTAAAGATTTCTGAAACACATTTCCATATTCATAACTTTTAGTCCATGTTGCTTCGCGACTACGACAATTTTGCGCACGTTTGTTTTAATCCGTGCCTCCATCAGACGCGCATTAACAGTTTCACTTGTTTCGTGCGTAGTGAGTTCGGCTGTGTTGCATCGCTTGCGGTCTATGGCCACTCATAGTTTCATTGAAAGCTTAGTAAATGCGCTGAATTTATTTCGTTGAAACAACTTCCTCGTTCCGGCTTTATTAACGGTGGTTTAATTACGTAAATTACATGTAATTTACTAGAAACTTGTATTTTACAGGGAGTGGGAGTTGCATAAGTTCAGTGGAATTTCCTACATCATTCTGGACGTATTCATGAATGAACCCTTTAATTTCTGAAACAATTGTGAGTTCTCTATCAGACTGTTCGAATACGTTCTACTTGTATCTTGCTTATAAGCCGAGATATTCCACCTCTAACTTGCGCTAAAAATTGATTTCTTTTGCAGGGATCAAGGCATGGAATGAATATTAAGCTGTTGCAGATATTTTCGATGAACAGGTTTTTTATTTGCAAACATGGGACCTTTTAACTGCCTGCAATCTTTCATTTATTAAAACGTTTTTTGATCTCAATGGTTTTTTCAACAAGTTCAAGATTTACGAAGGTCGTCACTCGGTTGTTGAAAGCGGACGGTAGCTCTCATCGTGGTCGGGTATATTAAACGCTCAGGGAACACTAAGAAAAAGGCCGTGCCAATAGGCATCGTAAAATTCAGTAAACAGAGCGCTGGCAAAACTTCTCGTTGGCCGACTGCCTGTTCGGCCAAATCGGAGTCGGACCGACTCCGGTATTTGGTGCAGGCCGCATCCCGTCCGACTGGCAGCCAGACACGGTCCGACTCCGGACCAACTCTGCTTTGTTTGCTGGGATAGTTCGTTAGGGGGCGTCAGTCTAGAATTCCACTACACCATATGCAGTATCCAAAGGATACAACCCGTCGTGTTGTTCCCAAATAGTCTCAGAGGCCACAAATGAGATAATTCCGATGACAGACAAATAAGGAAATTTGTCACAATAGCCGGCTGATTCAGTTAACTTCCAACTCTCCAAAAATCTGTCTACTAGCGACACTGGACGTAGACAGAACGCAAGGCTCGCAACCAGGGAAGTGTGATTTGTATTTATTGGTTATTGACTAGTTCAATTAAATTGGTTTAAACGTCGGCTGTGTTTATGAAGTTGGGGAAAGTAAAAAGTGTGAACAACAATGAGAAATAAGAAATAGAAAATAGTGTAAAATCGGACTCTTGTTGAAACATGAGCAATGAGCCTTTTTTACAACTACAAACGTGAGGAACGCCTACAAACCTACCTGAACGTAGGACAGTGCACAAAAACAGGACAAGTAATTCGTGTTTTATTTGATATGTTCGCCGCCTTTATCATATGTTGGTACCACTGCCGTTAACTTTTCTATGAGGTCAGAATGTACGCTGAAATAAAGACGAGGTGACCTGCTGAAAGAATGACACTGAAGAACACCCCCAGGGGAAAAGATTACGACACACAAAACGGCAATTTTGTAGTTCGCCGGAATTGTGCTTCAAGGCCGAAACGAGTTGGAGACGGACATTTGGGAGCGAAAAGAAATTTTCCAAATTTTTCGTGGAATATTAAAATGCGTATTACGGGACAAATATATGGATATCATTGAGTATAATAGTAGTGCTATAATGAGAAATCGTCTATATTCGCACTTTTGCTGAGTAAAATGTGTTGCGATTTTTTTCGATAAAACCATTATCTTGGTTATCGTAACCAATTTTGCGCTCTGAAGATGCTTCAACCTGGAGTTTCGTGGTGGAATACATATTCCCGTTATATAGAAATGCTCCCATTTGCTTGGGTTGAGAGATATAGTTGAATTTGTAATTCTTGAACACGGTGCGTCTTCATTGCATTGCACACGAAACGCCACAGTAATTCCTAATGAAAGTTATGCCACCACGTTTGCTGGTTAGTTGTACATCTGAATTACAGGTTAGCCCGTTTCCCTCGTAGTATATCGGGGGGAAACGGTCTACGTTATCATGTGGTTGTTACTACCCACGGTATGGTGTTCATATGTATAACGCGTCCTATTCCATCCTTAACAACGTGCGTAATATTTTGTATATAGCTTACTGACCATGTTTGAATGTAGCTCGTCATGTGTACGCGAGTCGGTTCTCACTTACCTGATGGATAATGATCAAATTTGATGCCCGTTATTTCTCCGACGAGAACATTGGTCTTCAGTTTTGCCATCTCAGCTACATCCCTTTAATCTTCGTATCATGGACGCTTATGATTCTGATGACTGATGGTCTGTATTTTCGCCGGCTGCCGACTTCACAGAGGCTTATCAGTATGCTCTCTAATGTTTTGCCAGAATTGAAGATCAACAAAAAATATCTTGAACGGTCGAAATACAAGTCTATATTTACTTCTTCCGTGCTTTGCTTAACAGCGTTGATCATAGCTTAAGTCAACCCGACGGAGCAGCTACCAGTGTGAATGCAGCGCGTATGAATCGGAATAATAAGCGCGTACATAATAATGTAAACACACGTTATATAATTTACATTTCCGTGTGAAAGGAGGTGAATATCAGCTTACCAATTACTTTGCCCTTATTTGGTTTTCGTAAAATGATATCCTAAAATGCGACTGAAACTGACGTTCGTTTTATCTAGATATGACACGAAAGTGCTCCATAACGAAGGACCGCAGACTTTCGATATTTTGGGTGTGAACTCTTTATCCACTGCTCACAATGAGCTATTTCATTCAAAGCTCTATAAGTTCTCCATTCATCCTGTACTATTACGTTGTTAGGCTGAAAGCGAACGATATACATAATATAACCGGCTTTCTCGGTCATGTGGTCGAATGATGAGTAATAAGGTGGCCGTATCTCGCTTATTCCCAGGGTAGACGAACATAAACGCCTTCCGAGTCTAGATTTTAACTCAATCACACCAGTAGCTGTTCACTCCAGTTGACCTAAGCTCTAATCAACGTCTAAGCATGCAGTATATGTTCACACTTATGGCTGCTCCTTTCGAATCACTTTTACCATGAACAGATGGGAGAAGAAACACATGCGAGAAATGGTGAAAAACCTGTAGTTGAAGCGTTTGGTGTACATGGTAATCATCGTCTTTGATTCCGTTGATTGTCATATTGATTGGGATATTCTTCCGCACCGCGATAGATACTTGGCGTTCCAAACATCATTTTGTGGCTGCTTGGGAGGTCTATCTCCCAATGATCGGCGGGTAGCCCGAGTTCATCTGTGTCCGTACACTGTTTCGCATGAACACCACGCGTCCCTAGTCTGGTTTGAAACAATGCAGTAGAGTGAATAGACTTTGCTTCTGAAGATTCTCGATGATGGAGTGGGACATGGTACCCTCTTCGTACGCCGATCCGTATACACCGAAGATGGAAACAACCATACCATAGCGCCACTTTTAACCATTTCTGAGAGCAACGCTTCGTTGACCAGTATCCACCTGAAATCGTGTAAACAAGGACAAATAGTAGAAACGTCGTATAGGAAATGAAACTGGACATGCTGCCATAGATTAATAACCATCAAATGTGTCAGTGTTCTTGTTGAAATGTAACTCCAACATTGTATGGTCATATATTTCCATCTCCACCATATCGTAAAAACGCCGCGAAGTGGAGTACTCTCAGGCTATAGGACGATGTATTTCATTGTGAAAACTGTAATGGTTGCATTTATAAGACTAAAAAAGGTGAGCTAACTCCGATAACGGGTTGTTTCGCGAAAATAGTGCGAGCATTTTTACCGCAAAACCAACATTTTTAAAACTTATTCAGTGCATTCCAATTTTTCCGTTAGGACTGCTTATTTACAACTGATGTACGGTGGGTACTTCATCTGAACTTCCGATCTCAAAACTTCCAAAAATATTTAAAAATCAGGATTTACGCTAAAATGGCCGTTTTGCTTTTTGAACGACTCTCAAGCCGAGTCCTCCGGAATTGATCATTGGCGTTGTGTTTTCACTGTTAATCCCAGCGATCAACCAGACTACAACTTCAGACTATTTCGTCAACGTCAATCGCCATTAAATTACCGCGATTTTCAAAGTTCTTTTCAACTATCTTTTGAGCATCAAAATGAAATCAGGTTCCTTAGCAAGAAAGGGGCTGTTTATACCTTCTAAAATATTCAGTCGACTACCATCCCGAAGATGTCACAAACTCATGAATTAACAGTCTACCAACCGGAAGATTTACCATCTGTGGATGATTTTCAGCGTTGATGCGATATGCAAGTCACCTCTGAGCTGTCTATCGCAGTTTGGTGATGATCTGGTGTTCATTAGAAATGGGGGTTGGATAAAATTTTGTCCACTTTCAGCCAAATTATTATCTTTTCGGGTACAACTCCTAAAAACTGTGCATTAAATTAGACCGGGCAATTAATATCCACTTTTTATAAAAGCTGAGAACTTAACTATGTATGTGCCTAGAGTGGTAATAAAATGCTTGGTAAGGTGTATGCAGAATGTGATAACTACCACTTCATTATTCTGCTGTTGCGTAAGTATTCATACAGCCGATTCACTTTGTTCATGAGTTCTTCAATCTTTGATTGTTCGCGCTTCAATTTTGGATCAGGTTGTCTCTTTATTTTGTTTGATAAGCGTTTTCTAAGTAAACATAGGTGGTTGCCCTAGTAATTTTATACCTACCGACCATTAGTTAACACCTGAGCGTCTACTTCTTCTTGTAGGGTCTCTAGTACAGTTGCCCCTCAGCCTCTATTTGTTCCTGCTGTGCCGCCATCCACTATCTAACATTCTTAGCTGGTTTTTGTGGCAGCTTTATAGACGTTATATGTATCTTTATATCGCGCTCTTACCAATCAGCTGCGTGAGTGAGACATGAAGCTCGCAGCCACTGCAGGCCGATCAAACGCAACTGTGGAGAGGCCATCCCATGGACAGCAACCGTGATATTTTGTGTAATGTGTGTTTATTGGCGCTTCACGTTCAGTGTTCATTGATCATACAACATGAACTCAACATTTACGTTTAGGTTTTTTAAGCAAGAATGAGTGTGCAGCGAGTACATATGTTTGATTGCAGTCAAAACAAGTAGTTGGTCAAAGTGCACGACGCCATATGTCGATTTTCTAGCCGGCCGCTGACTGAGCCAGGTTTAAACACTTCATCTACCACCAAGACATTGAAACTGTTAATCTTGTGGGTAGTGAGAGCAAGTATTTTTCAGCCGTTTTCGCAACTAGTACTGCGTTTAAAGGCACCGTCAAAAAATTTGTGGCTAACTCTTGCGGAGCATTACATCACGATCCGCAGACGAATCAACTAGACGACACTTGTCTAATGACGACCAAAACGTCTCTGTTGGCCATCTCATGGGTTGCCGAACCCGATGATATACTCAAGACTCCTCCAAAAATGTTGAAAACAGTGTGACCGTTAAGCAAAATAAGCTTAATCCAATGGAGGTGAGATCAATTGCAGCCTTTTCGCGCCCTAACACTCACCTCGACATTAGCGCGGCCGCAAAGAAGCTGAGTACAAGAGGTTGACTTAATTAAACACAGTAAGAATGAAAAGAGGGTGGTTTAGCTCTGATCCAAGGCATCCAATCGGACATTCGAGTCCTCAACGAGAGGTTAAAGCAAGTGAAGAGATATCTGGAGATGGCTCTCGAAAGAACGCGGATTCTTATTGTCCATGGTGCCCACGTACCTTACTTCAGGGGCCAGAGTTAAAACCATGAAGTAAACTTTGGTAACTCTGTTCAGGCTCGCTAGTATTACCAAACATGTTCGCAGGAACAAAGTGGTCGGCGCAGGCAAATGGAAGGGGCACACGCAACTGACAGGATCAGTGAGACCGGCGGTCATCTAGTTTGTAAACTCAATTCATTTCGACTTCTAACAGATGAGATCTGAGGACATAGTAACAAAATTACCAACTGCTTTATAGTAGTCCCTGGTGAGAAATTACCGCCATGATGTGAGACCATCTGTGTACAGATGCCATCAATTTCGCACGTTGGTCCGTTGTCAGGAATGACCAATATACAAGAGATGGAATCGCTTCAGCGGTCTCCGAGCAAACTCTTAATCAGCTGTACAGGGAGTTTCGAGCTATCCGAGAGATGACTGTTCAACCATCCACAAACAAGAATGATTCCGATGACGTGCAGTAACGTCCCAAACACACCATCACAAAAATACCTGCGACTCTCCGGGACTCGCCCCCAAGAGATCCAGCCCAAGAAAGGCGCCTTGCTTCCAGGATAGATGAATGGGCATCCCATACATTAGTGAGCGTAACTTTGGCAACAAATGAGCTGTGTTGAGAACCGAAGTGCCAATATGTGACGTAGTCGCCGTCACAGAAACAAGGCTCAAACTGAAAGTGAGGACTGATCACTTTTGCCATCCAAGGATGACTCGCTACAGATAGGATAGAAAGGGTGGCAGGCTCAGAAGTGGAGTGGTTCTGTCAGTTGTGAATAGTTATGTCGAGGTTGCTACCAAGGGTGTTCATACTCCCACTGTACACCTGGTGGAGTGTGCGCTACTCGATGCGTCAGCTTGCACATCGGTACTTTGCGTACGTAGAAGTTCTGGAGTGATCGATGGGTGAGGAAGCATGCTACTTGGAACCATGAATAAGATATTCAGCAGGCAGTGGTCGGTCGTACTCCTGGGTTGCCAGAACATACCAGGGGATCGACTGGAAACGTGAGTTGTCTACGGAGGTTAAGTTTGAGGAAAAATCATTCAGGCGCTTATCAGAAAGGTCTCCTGCGGCAACCTGATACACAGACATTTAGGTTAAAGTCGGGGCAGGAAGGCTGGCTGTATGACCTCGTGATAACCAGAACTGAAAACCAGTTACCCGTCCTATAGATTTGTTCCCCATGGATACAAGTTGCCATGCGACTTCGAGATTATAGAAATGTGTCAAGTGTAAGCTGGTGACGGGAAGGTGGGCTGGAAACTACAGAAAACTTACAACATTAACTTTTGATGGAGGTAGCGACGTTGCAGTGGGAACCTTCCAGCAACAGTACTTCGCTGGAAGGCCGCTGGAACTTAATAACGCTGAGTACGGTTGTATTAACAGAGAAGCACACGTTTGTGTTTCGGGTACAAAACAGAGGTAGACCACCTTGGTGCAGTCACAGTTGAGAGAAAAGTTCATACGTGGGCCTTCCATACCCATAGAAGTTTCTCGGGAAAACTTCATTTTCAGTTCCAGAGGAGTCGCGATGCAAATTTCCGCAAAAATTATAAGCCAAAGCGCAAAAGGACAAATTCTAACCGAAGATGTCCTACAGTTACCTGCAGTCAGACTCTGCTCTCCATAAAAACGATGGCAATTTAGCCCAAGCTGAGGGTAACACTTTGGTTGATGATCAGAATAAATCGGCCCACTATGGTCAGTGTCATGCCAGAGTACATCAGCAAGACAATCTCAAAAGCCCGACGAAAGTAAGGGCCAGGATACCATCTAGTGCGAGGTAAAACTTCACAACCTCAGCCCCTGAGGTACAGATCGTTCTGCAATCACCGGACCTATCAAAGTGCCCCGGGACTAACTTTCCCTCTAGTAACGATCTCCTAAATGTTATTCAGCTTGGCTTTATAGAAATTTCACGTCTATCGAAACTTGGCTGCTGCCCAGACGGGGCAACCAAGAGATTATGCAAGGGGAACAAGTGGAAGTTTGGTACCCCGATTTTTGTAAACCGTATGAAACGATCAGCCACCGGTTGCTTCTGGAGAAACTTAAGTAGTGCTGCATGGCGCAAGATGGCCTCAAGTGGTTTAGAGACTTCCTGTCGGACAAGACATTTACAGTTTCCGCTGGGAGAGGAGTGTCTAAATTCCACAGGGTTCCCAGTGGGATGCTAAGAGACCAAATGCTGGGGCCCATTCGGTTTCTTATATACATTAACGACCTGACCGGTCAACAGAATGCATCTTGCTACGTGTTCACCGATGATGAAAAGATTGTAGACGATCCGAAACGATCGGATCTTCAAGCGGATCCGTTTCAGCCGCCCGCATGATCGGGATACTGCGACATTCCACTCCACTTTGGTGAATGCATTAACTGACTTAGCTCCGAAGAAACAGAAGCCCATCGTTATCTCCAGGGAGCGAATGAATATATGTAGATTAACCAAGCGGGCGAAGTTAGGGATCTGGGGATCTGTCTACGTGGTAGCTTCAGATCTGCAGCTTAATGTGGGTTTGCTGCCAAAAAGACCCAAGCGACTCCCCTTTAGCTCGGGAAAGCACTCCCTCCGGGATTCTGACGTACTTATGTCACTGTATGAGGCATTCGTGGGACCGAATCTGAAATATTGTGTTAAGGCATAGAACACACACCTCAAAAAAGACATGAAGTTCCCGGAGAGAATCTCGAAACTAACCGCCAGGATGGTTGTTGGTACAAAAGTTATGGACTACGTGACCAGATTGAAAAAACTCAATCTCTTTTCTTTGAGGCGCAAAAAGCTTCGTGAGGGCCTAGTCAAAGCGTTTACGGTTTCGTGCTGTTTCGCCGATGTCGCACCAGAGGCCCTTTCGTAAGCCAGGGAAGCACCCCACCTAAGGGTCGGTGAGCAAGCCATGTGCTCACACGCCTATCAAGGCCGATTTCTGTTTACAAATAGTCATTAGCCCATGGAACAGTTAACCTAAGAATGTGGTTCGGACTACTTCGGTCGGGTCGTTTAAGATAAAACAAACTCAGAAATGGGAACGCGTATTCTCTGGTATGATTTAACCCATGTATATTCGAGGGCTATTTCGAAGGATCAACACAATTTACTGTCCGTCTGACCGCATACTTGCGAGTGTCAGTGAGCAGTCGTCTCGCGTCCTCGAGTGACTCTGCATATCCTTATAAGTCACCACGTGGAAGGATGCCTGCATGCCTATATGCGTGCGTACCTGTTCAGAATGGGCAGCTAGTAGTCGTGTGGCGCTGAAGTGTAGAAGGCGGAACCTGGAAGGTGGCCTAATTATAGTTGTAAAGAACATTTCAGAACGAATTGGAAACATCTGTGAGTAGGGGTCACACAGGCGTCAACGTCATTTTCCCCTCTATTCTCAGTGTCCATTCACCCCTGCTGTATCTGCCGTTTTGTGAGCGCTCTTATCCACACTTCCCACTCACTTTCTGCGGCTGGACTCTGAAGACCGATCCAGCACGCGGATACACAGCGTGTGCTTAGACTTATAATCCGATGCTGTTAACCGCTGCCAGTGTTCCAAGTGTGCTACTCACCGAACAGTATGATCCCGTGGCCAGGGTCAGTGACGACAAACTGATCCTTTTTTGTTTTTCAGAGGTAACCACCACGTTTCCGTTCCTGTGATCCAAGTAAGTGGTCTTAACTGGTGAACGAAGTTAGTCAGGAGTCGCTCCCATCCGATTCTGCAGACCAGGATATCAAGGAGAAGCCAAATGAACTGATCAATGCATATAAGTTCACACCCCTGAAAACCACAAAGAGACAAACAAAAATAGAGGCAATTCATACAAAATAGAACGCGCTGCAAAGCATGCTGAACTAGCCTCCTGTCCCCTCCTTGACAGAGTATCTATTCTTTGGATTAGTCTGTTACAACATTCGAAGCAAAAGGACGTCTGTGCTTAACCATCGATATAAGTGGCTTGAGGCGCACCGCTTTTGGTTTCATTCCCACATAACGTATCAGCATAAACTTGAAGTAATAATACCAGGAGACATGTAGGTGAAGCCTCTGCGTCCTTCGGGCCAATGCTTGTTAACCAGCATTGGGAAGCAAACAGAGATGGGCTCCAATTGTTATGTCCAAACTGAGAAGAAAAGCATTCAAAATATGATGCAAGAAATATTCCAGCATAGGGGTGTACGTTAGTGCACTCTATATCTTTTCCCATGCTGGTTTCGCTTTTAGGCATAAGGGTGTATCTTCTGTGTAAAAGCCTTTTGTTTTAAAGCAGCAGAATTTTTCCACTGTGCTTTAAGTCTATAGAAGTTGTTCATAGTTGGTTCAGTGGATCCATGTTTTGCGGCCTTTTTGATTCCGACTGCACGTGATGGCTGTTGAGGTGGAGCGGTCCCCGAAAGAATGCTTCAGTTGTCGAAGTCATTATATGGTCCAGTCGCAGTATGGAGTTCAGTCTAAGGAGGTTAGAGAGCACGAACCGATGAGCGTCGTCAATCGCCCGGTGACCTACAACTATGTTGCGGTCAAGTGGCTTCATGAGCATGTTCAATTGTTACAAAATCAGCCATGAGCGGCAGACGCAAGTACAACCGCATCAATCCAAATACGTGCAGGGACACTGTTGAAGCTTTCGGGAAAGGCGATGATTGGTACATAGTAGCTCGCCAAAACACAGCCATCTGCAAGACAACTTATGGGTGGCTTTATGTCGACTGTACCATCTACGAAGTGCATCCGCAGAGGACACAGAAGCAAGCTTTTTAGCGAATCGGAAGTTGACATGATACTGAAATAGATCGGTATAAATTCGACAGTGACCGTCGCATTTTTGAAAATGCGTGTGCAAACGGAATTTTCGAAAGATGTATCGATAACTATCACCAGCCGATGATCGGACAGGCCGTTCATTACTATGAAGAAGCCGTGCCGAATTCCAGTTAGCATACACATCGAAGGGAACTGAGCGTTACGACGGCATTTCGTTCATCAAATTGACGAAATGTTTTGCTAGCTCCAAAAGTGTTAGACTGAGAAGACCAACATCAACTTGTTTCGTACGAGGTCGACGGGACGCTTCCTGAGGAAAATAAATGCGTACACTTCTGCCACCAACGACAGAGGCCGGAACTTACAGTTGATTGGAGCAATGATGGAAGGTTCTATTGTGAATTATACAGTGCGAAGGGGCGCCTACAGCAGTAACGACTGTAGACAGTGGTTCCGTGCTCTGGTGGATAAACTGAGGATCGGTGCGGCTTTCTCGACAATAATGATCATTTACGACAATGCCCCTTGTCAAACCTATTTGGGAAGCATCATTCCCGAAGATGTTTATCGATAGGGGTAGTTGCTGCCACTAGCTCCTTATTAGCCCAAGCTGAATCCCCCTGGGAACGTATTGGTATAGCGATGGCGATAGTAAAGCAACAGTTGTGTACCCAGTAGGATTCTTCGATAGGTGGTGGTCTTGATCAAGTACTGAGGCAGCGGGAATAGCTCACGCGTATTCTTGAACAAGCGGCCTATTTTGTTATGAGGAACATCATGGAGAAACAATGCGCCCTCTTTGTCCGCTATACTAAACTATTCAGTGTGCGGGCGATAGACGACAAAGAGATAAGAGTACTGCCGTTAATGTCAAGTCTACCTATGAATGACGAAACCCTTATTCAAGACTAACAACACATCATCCACCCGCCATTTCATATACATAAACGGTTTTATCGGGCAGGAGACGCGAGTTTTTCAACCAGTCCTGTCGTCGTCTCGTCGGGGGATATGCGGTTGACTAGTGTAGAGCAGATACGAAGATTTGTGAAAGACGCGTTTTATAACGGCGGTTAGTATGTTCCTGTCCTATCCGAAGTTCCAAATGGAAGACGTACTAACCAGTGGTGGCTGTGTGACAGTCACATTGGATGGGCGTGGCCAAACAGCATATTTTGCTTGTAAACCATCACACATTGCACCCGATCAAGGCAAATCAGGATAATTTGTGGGATGCAGAGGATGAGCCAGAAATCTCGGGTAATCCTGTCGTAACTTGATCAGCTTTTAGCTTAGAACGTTCTTTTTACGGATAATGTGTTGATACGAATGCGCAGGCATAATATTAACATATTCGTGAATGTATTGCGTACGCGATTCAGCGGCCGGTTCCCGCATGCGCTCCACGGACAGACGCAGTTGTAATGCCTCTTTCAATTAACCAGCACTTGTTAACATAAAAGGAACATAACTAACGAGCATTTTACCCTGCGTAAACAAAATCTTCTACCCCTTCGACAAGTCGACCGCGCAGCATAAAGTAGGCTTTTCTGTGAACGCTTGAGATTTGTTTAAATGCCCGGCTGCCAGACTTTGTTATTCATATCAACTCGCATGATATTAAGCGTGATTGTCTTGTTTGTACACTCCCTTTGACATCAGCCGTCGCGCACGTGTTAATTACTAAACTTTCTGCTGGACCGCACCCACCGAAATTACACAAGGTTTGACAAATCTCGTAAACGATTTCCCTCTGCAGTTTAAAAGCTCAAACCAGTCCGGCTTACCACTGATCTTGAAAAAGTGAGCCAACGCCAACAACGGGTGGTTTTCGCCAAAATGGTGAAAAAATATCACCACCAACCTAACACTTTCGAGACTTATTGGATGTATTTCATTTTTTTCATTAACGTTGTTTATTTACAATTAATGTACTACATGTACCATGCCTGTAATTCCGGCTTTAAAATTGCCAAAAATATTTGGACAACTAGGATTCCCGTCAAAAGGATCGTTTTGCGTTTTGAATGACCTTCGAGGCGAATCTCGTGTAACGGATGATTGCTTATTTTCCTATTGGTTTTTCTGATCTTTGATGCATTTAGACGACCAACGTAATTACACGCTTTTTTACGGTCACCAAGTGCATCCCCTTAGATGTTTGCCTTCGCGTAATGGTAGTACTAACACATCCCTTAATGAATTTTTTGACTGAAACTAGGGACGGCTGGATTACGGAAGTGTTAAGTTTGGTCAACGCACAATAAAATTCCTTCTATTTTCCTTTTTGCTGCGAGAATGTTAGTCTGTTTTAAACAACTCGTGTAAGTCGGTCCTATGTATACAGATGCAGCTATCTTGGTTAGTGTGGAATTCAAAAGGACAACAGTGCTGGCGCGTTGGTGAGGGAGTTTGGTTTTAGGTAGTGGAGAACGGTATTAAAAGGCGAGGACTTCTCTACCAGTACCCGGGGTTTCCCTCTTATTGCCGTTTGCTCCGTTGAACCGCATGAATTTTTTATTCTCTCTCTCCTTTGCGCACCATCCTTTAACCCAGTTTATCCATTATGGTCTCCGTGGAGGCCTTGTTTTAGAACGGGGCCAATGCTGCCCGGGGTATATCTCATGCGTAGCGTTTCACTGCTGACTGTCCTACTTAACGCGCATTGAGTTTGTATACGTATCTTTGGTGGTTTGTGTGGCTGTGAAGTACAAGCTGCTGTCCGATGCCTGTTCAGAAGAGGAAGTTGACAGGAGATGGGACACCCTGAAAACAACGGATATGTACCAAAGCAGTTTGAGTAACGTCATCAACAAGTTGCCGCGTAGACGCCTGATGCTGACAAAACGATCATTTATCAGGCGGCTAAACTTAATGTTGAATCTGATGGATACTCTTCAGTCGGGTTTTGTATCAACAGAATGGATGGCCTGAATGGCAGAAATGGTTTGCTCAATCACCTTACGTCTGCGCGGACCAGACGTACGTGATAATTTTCGGAGGTTTTTACAAAACATTCACCATCAACAACTGGTAAATAGGTCGGAACACTTCTCCTTGTTCCGGCAAAATGAACCAAATGATACTGAGTCTTAGCAGGACAGGTTTGAAAGGGACGTTCTGCAGCTTACCAGGGAGTTAGCTCCGCTTGCGATGCTCCAACATAGAAACTAACTCTTCTGGTGAGGTATCAACATTCAAAGGGTACTTGGGCAGCTGAAACAAGCACGAAGTAGGCGCAAGCCAACCGGAAGTAATGGTAGATATAAGTCGCACTTTGTAGCCAGAAACCAGGCGGTAGATGAGCGACAATCATGTAAGCCAGCATACACCTCGAAACTGGCTGAAGAAACAACGAACCAATCTGGTGTCTATTTTACTCACGCCGAGTCTGAGGCACGTTTGCGTAAATGGGTAGGCCATATGTAACATTGTATCCGCCCTCAGTAGGGGAAGTGTGAAAGAGCTGTTAGGATGCTTTTAGAACGGTTTGCGCGGAGGAGAGCGAAAGGTTGTCCACAGTGCTAGTAGTGACTGAGAAGAGTTAACTAGACACACAAATGCGCTTACGGTCGTAAAATTAGGCGATCGGTCGAAAACGTTGGTCGTGCAGAAGGATAGGTGTATTTACAGCATTCAGCCTGCATCGTCATCATTATTGTAGACCGTTACACAGAAGTGGTTCTTACTGATGCTCAACTACCCTGAAATCGAGCGAGCCCTGGCCGCTGCGTGTAATCGACAGAACTCAAGTATCTCTGTGATCAATCGGTTAAAAAATTTTCTTTTGCCACCAATGTTGTAATTTTGTAGAATTTTGCGGTTTAGTAAATTCTAGAATTCTGTCGCTGCGGCATCATTTTGTTTTAATCCTCCGAAGAATTAAGCCAAGAATGTGCGGTAGTTGAGTGGCATAGGGATTGATGAAAAATATAACCAAAAGTTTCATACCATGTTATTTCGGAAAATTGATGGTGGAATATAATGGAAAAATATCTCATAAATGTGGAAGCATATGGTTTTACTAAATTTTGAAGGTGATAAAGCAGGAAGACGTTATTATATTTCTGTCGAATGAAACATTGTTAAAACATAGGGACTAAGCTATTCATAAGGCAATTACCTGTTTTTTCAAGATTCGGTTCGAAGGTCGATCAAAATCCACAAGGGTCCTTTTGGCGCGAATTCTCGTTTTTTAAATAAGTTGGGAAATTTTAAAATCGGATTTTTAGTCAAAGTAACTACAGTATATCACTGGTAAATAAACAGCGTTAATGCGAAAGTTGAAGCACACTGATCGAGTCCCAAAAGTATTGGTTCGGTGACGAAAAATGTTTCCATCATTTTCATGAAACTAACACGCTATTGGCGTTGATTAGCTTTTGTAAGCCTGATAAATGTGCTCGTCGCAATTTTCAAGACGAAATTCGTCATCCTATAGTTCGAGAGCGCTTAACGTGGCGGCGTTTTGAAGATATGACCGAAATGGAAATATACGACCACACAAAGTTTGCATCGAATTTCAACAAGAATACCGACGTATTTGATGGTGGAACATGTATGGTAATTTTTCTAGCTTCCTTACCTATACGATATTTATACTATTTCTCCAGGTTTGTAAGATTTCAGGTAGACAATGGTAGACGAAACGTTGCTGCTAGAAATGGATGAAAAGGACGTTATTAACTGATGGTTTTCATCACCAGCGGATACGGATAGACGTAGGAAAAGGGCATCACGTCCCATAGTATCACTGAGAATATTCAGGAGTAAATTTATAAATTATCCGTTTCACGGGATTCGCCTTGAAGGTCGTTCAAAAGGCAAAACGGTCCTTTTGGCGCGAATCCTCGATTTTTAAATATTTTTTTGAAATTTTAAAATCGAAATTTCGGGCAAAGTATCCACGATACATCAATTGTAAATAA